>CAUYTI010088142.1:0-34319 GCA_963575145.1 Galago senegalensis | reverse complement strand
CCTCAAGCTGCCCCCTGGGTAGAGTGCCGTGGCATTACAGCTCACAGCAACCTCCAACTCCTGGGCTCAAGTGAGTCTCCTGCCTCCGCCTCCCAAGTAGCTGGGACCACAGGCGCCCACCACAACGCCTGGCTATTTTTTGGTTGCAGCTGTCATTGTTTGGTGGTCCGGGCTGGATTCAAACCTGCCACCTTACGTGTACGTGGCTGGCGCCTTAGCCGGTTGAGCTATAGGCGCCAAGCCAACGCCCGGCTATTTTTTGGTTGCAGCTGTCGTTGTTTGGCGGGCCCAGGCTGGTTTCGAACCCGCCACCCTAGGTGTATGTGGCTGGACCTTAGCCACTTGAGCCACAGCTGCCGAACCAAAGTTTTCTGGTTTTATATTTATTTATTTATTTATTATTTATTTTTGAGACAGAGTCTCACTATGTTGACCGCAGTAGCGTGATATGGCGACACAGCTCACAGCATCCTCAAACTCTTGGGCTTAAGCGATTCTCTTGCCTCAGCCTCCTGAGTAGCTGGGAGGACAGGTGCCTGCCACAATACCCAACTATTTTGTTTGTTGTAGTTGTTGTTTTAGCAGGCCCAGGCTGGGTGGGAACACAGCAGCCCCAGTGTATGTGGCCGGTGCCCTAACCACTGAGCTGTGGGTGCTGAGCCTAATTTTTCTATTTTTAGGAGAGATGGGGTCTCGCTCTTGCTCAGTTTGGTTTTGTGGACATTTTATTACATGGTTTTCAATGGATTTTCAAAGGAGAATCTGAGCTACAACAATTAAGAACCACTGGCCAAGATGTTGCAGAAAGTCTGACAGGGCAAATTGGCTGATTTCACTATGCTAATTCCAAAGACAGGTCCAAGGCTGTCTCT
Source organism: Galago senegalensis (assembly GCA_963575145.1). Taxonomy (NCBI): domain Eukaryota; kingdom Metazoa; phylum Chordata; class Mammalia; order Primates; family Galagidae; genus Galago; species Galago senegalensis. The sequence goes on along the minus strand of CAUYTI010088142.1, from coordinate 33,447 downwards.
TCCTCCTTTTCAACATGAGGACAGACCTAGAGAACAGCTAGCATCTAGGGCAACTGAGGTCTCCCAGTCTCCACACAATAGATGTCCTATGTTTCTAAAAATCCTTCCTTACCCTCCAGTGGAGAACCAACCCTGAGGCCTAAGTTCCACCAGTTCTATAGGCATTGTAGAAGCAGCTACTCGCCCTCCCTGGGGCACCCCGCACACACCCCCTTGCACTGGGCAGCACGCAGATCTGGCACACATAGTCCCAGGGGTCTAACCTGGAGCCTATGCACAGCGGTCCTGCGCCTGCGCATTTCCCACCCTGAGAGCCACATTGAGGCAGCTGGGGACAGCTAAGAAGGGCCTATGGGGCTCAGCACTCAGCTGTGCTCAACAGGGCTTTAAGGATATCAAGAGTGGCTCTCAAGGAGAAAGTAGGGAGTGGGGCCTGCTTTGCGGAAGCAAGCATTGGGAGAGTTCTTGCACTAACCATTGAAGCTCTGAGTCTGAAGGGAGGAACTGAATTCTCCCTCTTATCTCTGTTCTCAGAACAAAGTCTGCACCCAGGTTTTTATCATTGTATGAGGGGAGTTTGGGTTTGGAGAAGTACATCATAAGGTCGGGGTGGGGACATGGGGTTGGCTTTATATCCAGTAAAAGAAAAGATAGTTTGTTCTAGGCTTCAGTGCAGTGTCTTTCCAGGGTCTCAGTGTCCTATCTTGAAGGGCTGTGTTCTGATCCCAGGGAGTGACATTGATCTGCTGTTTGACCTTCCCAAGCTTTCCTGGAAATGTTTCAGTTCTCAGTAAGTTGAGGGAGCTGTCCTGCCCTGCACCCAGCTAGGGAGGGCATAGACTTTATCTTGCTTGGCTGAGAAAGGGGAGTCTTTCCCAAACATTTCCCAAGGCCTAGACTCTAGGCCCTAGAGTCTATTTTAAAAACCCACAAACAGGACTGGCACAGCGGCTTACACCTGTAATCCTAGCATCTGGGAGGCCAAGGCAGGTGGATCACTTGAGCTCAAGAGTTTAGGACCAGGCTCGGCGCCTGTGGCTCAAGCGGCTAAGGCACCAGCCACATACACCTAACGTGGCGGGTTCGAATCCCCAGCCCGGGCCCGCCAAACAACAATGATGGCTGCAACCAAAATGGCCAGGCGTTGTGGCGGGCGCCTGTAGTTCCAGCTACTTGGGAGGCTGAGGCAGGAGACTCGCTTGAGCCCAGGAGTTGGAGGTTGCTGTGAGCTATGGATGATGCTATGGCACTCTTGCCTGGGGCTATAAAGTGAGACTGCCTAATAAAAAAAATAAGAAAAAGATTCAAATGATACAGACCTCATATTTCATGCCCACCCCAATTTCATTATTATAAGCTTGTTTTATATCCTCACATACCTTTATTCTGGGCATTATATGTGTGTGTGCTTCAAAAAGCAGCTTTGGATCATTGTTGCTTTCTGGTTTCCTGTTATATATTACATGAATATATAAATAAATGGAGTATCATATTATACTCATTGTCCTACAACTTGATTTTTTTCCACTTGACCATACATCTTGGAGCCCTTTCCCTACCAAGCCATGGAGTTGTTGTTGTTCTCCTCCTCTTCCTCTTCTTCCTCCTTCTTTGTCTTGTTCCTCTTCTTCCTCGTCTTCTTCTTTTTTTTGAGATAGCATCTCATTCTGTTGCTCCAGGCTAGCATGTCATAGCATTATCATAGTTCCCAGCAACCTCAAACTCCTGGGCTCAAGAGAACCTCCTGCCTCAGCCTTTCCAGTCCAAGCCTTCCCAGCTTGGACTACAGGCACCTGCCACGACGCCCACCTAGTTTTTCAGTTTTTAGTTGAAACAGGGTCTCTCTCAAACTCCTGAGCTCAAGGGATCCTCCCACCTCAGCCTTCCAGAGTGCTAGGATTACAGGTGTCAGCCACTGCGCCAGGCCTCTCTCGTTCTTTTTAAAACCACCACATGGCATTTCACAGGAATGGTTTATGGTTCCTGGTTTATTAACCCATCCCCTACTGAAAAATACTGAAGTGGCTTCCAATTCTTGTGGCTTTTACATAATCATGATAAAAGACAAATATATAAACAATGTGCCAAATACCTGGGTGGTGAACGTGTTGCTTCTGACCCTGCAAACAGATGCCTCTCTCCCAGCTAGGTAAGACCCAGCATTGAGACTCAATTTGGAGGCACCACCTTTGGATACTGCCTTCAGGCCTGGGTTTGAGTCCCAGCCCTGTCACTTCCTGTATTTGTGACCTTGGGCAAGGAATGCAACCTCTCTGAGCATCTGTGTTCTATTCTATAAAGTGGGCTCAGAATAATATCTGCTTCTGTGGGTCATTATGACAACGCTCCATGCCTGTTGAGTGTTCAGCATGGTGTGAACACGCAAACGGATGATGCTATTTTTGCTTAAATTAAGTTAAAATAAATAAATAAATAAAGTTAAAATACCCTCACCCTCCGACCCAGAAATCCCACTCCCACTATTCACTATTTCAGGAGAAATAAAAACTTAGGTTCACATGGCAACCTGTATGCAAAAGTTCAGAGCAGCTTCATAATCATCCCAAATTGAAAAATACCAAAATTCCCATCGACAAAAGATGGATGGACAAACTGTAGTCTGTCTATACAAGGACATACTCCTCAGCATAAAAAGGGACAAACTACTGACACGTGCCACAGCCCAGATGTACCTGAAAATCATTTGCACAACTGAAGCCAAACTCTGTGATTTCATTCATATAAAGTTGTAGAACAGGCAAAATTCATCAGGAGTGAAGAATATGAGACTGATCGTTCCCTAGGGGTGGAGGACTCGCTGGGAAGGGGTGTAAGAAAACCTTCTGGAACTGGGCGTGGTGGCTCACGCCTATAATCCTCCCACTGTGGGAGGCCAAGGCAGGTGGATCGCCTGAGCTCAGAAGTTCCAGACCGGTCTGAACAAGAGAGACCCCATCTCTACTAAAAATAGAAAAACTTGCTGGGCCTTGTGACAGGCGCTTGTAGTCCCAGCTACTTGGGAGGCTGAGGCAAAAGGATCTCTTGAGCCCAAGCGTTTGAGATTGTTGTGAGATATGATGCCACAGTACTCTACCCAGGGCGTAGAGTGAGACTCTGTCTCAAAGAAAAAAAAACAAGAGAGAGAAAAGAAAACTTTCTAGAGAATAGGAACATTCTCTATCTTAATTGGGGTGATGCTTCCACAGGTGTGTGAATTTCCCAAAATCCTTTAGTCTAGGTAAGCAAAGACTTAACTCTTAAGATCTTTGCTTATTGTGTGTAAATTATTCCTCCATTAAAGGTGAAATAAAATGTAGTAATTAACATTGCTATCCCTGTTACTTCCTTCTTTGTGTCCACCCCAAGTGACCTGCTGAAATGGAGGGCTGTTCGCTGAATGGATGAATGAATGAATGAACACATGAATGAGTGAATAGGGTTGACGCTGCATTCTGGGCTCATGGAATATCCCCCCTGACCCAACCTCTCACACCCCTTCAATATCATAGAGGAGGAGGAGCTGTGTACCCCCACCATGGCATCCTAGTCACCATGCTCACACCCTCTTCACCCCAAATACACACTCCCAGAGGCTCCTCTGTTCTTTGGCTGGGCAGACAGAGCCTCTGGAAGTCACACTTCTGCCCACTGCCCACTGCTGGGTCCTATGTCTACCATCACCCCAGCCTCACTCCTGTAATCACTAGACACACAAGTACTGAGCCCCTTCTGTGTGCCAGGCACCAGGGAGACAGCAGGAGGGAAGCAGAGATTCCCGGCTCTCGGAGGCTCCATGCAGGTGGAGCTAATCTCAATGTAGAAAAACAAAATGGGTTAAGGGACAAGAAGGCAGAGGTTGAGGCTGTTGCTTTGGGGGCCAGAGAGGGCCTCGCTGGGGAGGCCACACATAGGCAAAAGCCTGACCGAAACAAAGATTTCAGCCAGGTGGTGATACGAGGGAAGAACATTCTTCAGAGAACAGTGGGCAGTGCAAAGGCCCTGAGGTAGTTTCTTGCTTAGTGCGTTATAGGAACAGGGAACAGGCCAGCATGGCTGCAGAGGAACGAAAAGGGGGAAGAGGACCAGACAGAAAAATATCAAGGGGTGAATTATTTTGGGCTTTGTTGGGTGTGGAGAGGACTTTGGCCTTTACTCCAAGTAAGATAGGAGTCATGGGAGGATTGGGAGCTAAGAAGGGATGTGAGCTGACTTCAGTGTCATCAAGTATCCTTGGCTACCCTGGCAAGAAAAGGCTATGGGGTGGGGAGAAACGTACCAGGACTAGTGAAGAGGCTATTGCAATAGTCCAGGAAAACAATGATGGTTGGAACAGAGGTAGTGAAAGGTGGTAAGACTCTGAGAATATTTTGAAAAGTACAGCCAGCTGGTGGATTGGATGTGGGGGCGTGAGAAAAAGACAGGAGTCGGCAATGACTGGGAAGTCTGGGCCTGAGCCACTGTGCTGGGGAGGTTGTGGGTGGGACAGGTGCCAGTTTCCTAAAGGTCCCAAGCTGTTTCACACCTCCAGGCCTCTGTGCACTCCACGCTCCCTGCCTGGAATGCCCTCCTCCTTTGCTTCTCACCCCTGCCTCAGCCTCTCCCCCACTCCTGGTCATAGCTGGGCCTAGATGTCAGCACTCCAGAAGCTTCTCTGCAAGTGACCCTGGCTCAGGGCAGCATGACTTTCTGCATCCTCATAAAACCTTATTGTTCTTTTTTCCCAGAATGAATGGTCAGAGTCCATCTTCTTTCAACTTGTGCCAAGCAGGCAACACCTGAAGGACAGAGGCGGGGCCGTGGCAGGAAACACAATGATAGGAAATGACTTCAATTTGTTTCCTTCATTCAGCAAATATTCACTGAACACACACTGTGTGCCAGACATTCTAGCAGGCGCTGGGAGGACAGCAGGGAACCAGAGAGACAGATCCCCAGAGTCAAGATGAGGAAGTGAATGATTTAGTACACCCAGCAGATGGTGATGGCAGGAGAAGCACATTCTGTGTGTGAGATGGGGAGGGCAGCAGTTATTAATAAGGTGACCAAGCTTCCATTTGGTCCTTCAATCCCATTACTACGCATTTATCCAGAAGAAAAAAAATAATCATTTTATCATGAGGACATTTGCACTAGATTGTTTGCACAGCTCAATTTACAATCACCAAGTTGTAGAAATAACCTAAATACCCATCAACTGTGAATGGATTGATAAACTGTGGGATATGTATACAATGGACTACTATTCAGCCATAAAAAAGATAGAGACCTTACATCTTTTATATTAACCTGGATGGAGTTGAAACACATTCTTCTGGCTCGGTGCCAGCTCAGTGATTAGGGCACTGGCCACATACACTGGGGCTGGTGGATTTGAACCTGGCCCAGGGTTGCTAAACAACAAAGATAAGTACAACAAAAAAATAGATGGGCATAAACAACAATGGTAACTACAACAAAAAAACAGTTGGGCATTGGGGCAGCACCTGTGGCTCAAAGGAATACGGCGCTGGCCCCATATACCGGAGGTGGCGGGTTCAAACCCAGCTCCAGCCAAAAACTGAAAAAAAAAAAAATAGTTGGGTATTGTGGTGGGTGCCTGTAGTCCCAGATACTTGGGAGGCTGAGGCAGGAGATGGCTTAAGCCCTAGAGTTTGAGGTTGCTGTGAGCTGTGATGCCATAGCACTCTACCAAGGGCAACACAGAGAGATTCGCCTCAAAAAAAAAAAAAAAAGAAAAAAGACATTCTTCTTAGGGAAGCATCACAAGAATGGGAAAGCAAGTATCCAGTGTACTCAGTACCAATATGAAGTCAGTAGATGCACTAATACGCACCCACACAAGAGGAAAAACTCAATTCAATTCAAGATGAGGGGGAAGAAGGGGATTGGTGTGCTCCCACTTAATGGGCACAAAGTGGAGGTATGTGGCACTCCTGAAAGCAGCACACAACCACAGCAGGCACTATAACTAACTAAAACTGCAAACATTGTAACCTAATTCTTTGTATCCTCAAATTAATCTGAAATAATAAAATAAAATAAAATAAATAAAGTGGTCAGGGAGAGCTTCAACATCTTCATCTAAGGAGGTGACATTTGAGCAACAACCTAAAGGAGGAGAGGGAGGAGACTTGTGGATATTGGGAAGTGCATTCCAGGTGGAAGAATCAGCACATGCAAAGGCCCTGGGGATAGAACTGTGCTTAGCAGGTAAGAGGAACCTCTGGGTGGGGGGTGGTAGTATGGCCAGAGGTAGTGGATGAGGCAGTAGAGATGTAGGAGCTGAGGTCAAGAGGGAACTGACCTCAGGGATAGGGAGCAATCATGCAAGGCTTGTGGACAGGTGGTGAAGACTTTGCTTTTATTCTGAGTGAGCTGGGAGCCATAGGAGGATTGCAAGCAGAAGAGGGACTGTGTTAATTGTGTTTTTTATTCTCTGTATATTTGATGCTTTGATATCTTGGGAGCTTTGCTGGTCCTGGGGGACTGCACCCCCTCCCAGAGCTAGCTAATTTCTAGAGATACCAGGTGACTGACCCTTCCGCAGTTTTCCTAACAGAAATTGATGAACATTCCAGACACTTCCTTTTCTCCCTTGGCCCCTGTGCCGAAATCATTACCAAGACCAGTATAGTGTCCCTGTAAATTATATACTAAAGCTATTTAATTTATGTATTTATTCATTTATTTTTGGGCTAGAGTCTCACTCTGTCACCCTGGGTAGAGTGCTGTGGCATCATCATTACTCACAGCAACCTTAATCTCTTGGGCTCAGGTGATTTTCTTGCCTCAGCCTCCCCAGTAGCTGGGACTACAGGTGTGCACCACCATGCCTGGCTAGTTTTTTCTATTCTCAGTAGAGATGGAGTCTTGTTCTTGAACAAGCTGGTCTCGAACCCCTCAGCTGAAGCAATCCACTTGTCTTGACCTCTCAGAGTGCTAGGATTATAGGTGTGAGCCACTGCACCAGCCTTTATTTTATTTTATTTTTCTTTCCAACTTCCAACCCCTGCTCCCCCCCCAAGCAATTTTAAACAGCTTTATTGAGGTAGAATTCACATACCATACAATCCACCCCTTTAAAATGTAAAATTCATTGGTTTTATTATATTCACTGAATGGTGCAGATACCACCACAACCAATTTTAGAATATTTTTGTTTAGGGATGGATGAAAGTTAAAGGGGCTAGAGCAATGGTTCTCAACCATGACCCAAAGGAATTGTATTAAAGGGTGGTGCTGTGGCTCAGTGAGTTGGGCGCCAGCCCCATATACCAAGGGTGGCAGGTTCAAACCTAACCCCAGCCAAACTGCAACAGAAAAATAGCCGGGTGTTCTGGTGGGCACCTGTGGTCCCAGCTACTCAGGAGGCTGAGGCAGGAGAATTGCCTAAGCCCAGAGGTTGCTGTGAGCTGTGACTCCATGGCACTCTACCATGGGCGACAAAGTAAGACTCTGTCTCTAAAAAAAAAAAAAAGGAACTGTATTAAAGAGCCACAGAATTAGGAAGGTTGAGAACCACTAGGCTAGAGGGAGGTGGGGGAGAATTGCAGCCTTCTGGACAAGAAGGTTATAAAGGGTCCTCAAGCAAAACAAGAAATTTTGAGTGTATGTGACCTAGTTAACCAAGTATGTGCTGTTTCTGCAAAATGTAACTTCTAGCCTGTGACCTATGACCTCTAGCTCGTTAATGATCCCCCCATAAAACAAAGATAAAGATCCCTGTCACAGAACATGGACACAGATCATGGTTGCCACAAACATTACAAGACTAACAGACCATATTATCACTAGTAAAATAACAGTTAACAATTAATGATACAGAATAAGGAAAACCGGATTTATGGACCCCTGAGGTAGTCCACAAGCAATGAAACCAGGACAGCACAGCTGAAGGCCTGAGGGTAACCAGTGGGGATTCTTATAGGTAAATGTAGGAAGAATTGGGATAAAAGTACCTATTATCACTATTATTATTATTTTGAGACAGAATTTTACTTTGTCACCCTTGGTAGAGTGCCAGGTCGTCCTAGCTCACAGCAACCTCAAACTCTTGGGCTCAAGTGATCCTTTTGCCTCACTCAGCCTCCCAAATAGCTGGGACTACAACACCTGGCTAGTTTTTTTTATTTTTAGTAGAGATGGGGTCTCGCTCTTGCTAAGGCTGATCTTGAACTCCTGAGCTCAACAAATACACCTGCCTTGGCCTCCCTGAGAGCTGGGATTACAGGTGTGAGCCACTGATGTATTACTATTATTAGTGTGTATTGCTTTTGTGTGGATGGAGTCTCCTCTCGTTCACAAGGGAGACCCTTTTCCACTCTGGAAAACTCTATGCTTATCTCTGCTTTCTTTTACTTTTTGTCTTCATTTTAAATAAAAACGTTGCTTCCATTCTTCTATATTGGAATCCCAGCGCCTCATTTTCTATTATCCCGGTTTCTTGTTCTCCCTTTGACTCAGCTGAACTTGCTAGCTCTGCTGGGTGAACAGAGCCAGGTCCATTGAACAGCTCAGAGGTGAACTCTTACCTCTAACAATTTTTATCATTCTAAAGAAACCCATAGGCTTGGCACCTGTAGCTCAGCAGCTAGGGTGCCAGCCACACACACCTAAGCTGGCAGGTTCGAATCTAGCTCGGCCCTGCCAAACCACAATGACGGCTGCAACAAAAAATAGCTGGGCATTGTGGCAGGCGCCTGTAGTCCCAGCTACTTGGGAGGCAGAGGCAAGAAAACCACTTAAGCCCGAGAATTTGAGGTTGCTATGAGCTGTGATGCCACAGCACCCTACTGAAGGCGACATAGTGAGACTCTGTCTCAAAAACAAAATAAAAAAAATAAAGAAACCCCATAGCCTACCCCTCACTGGGCTTAGGCGGGATTAATCTACTTCTGTCTCTATAGATCTGCTTATTCTTGACATTTCATATAAATGGAATCACATGATGTGTGGCCTTTTGTGTCTGGCTTCTTTCACTCAGAGTGAGGTTTTCAAGGTCCATCCACATTGTAGCATGTGTCAGAGTTTCATTCCTTTTTATGGCTGAATAATAGTCTGTTGTCTGTCCCAGCTCCTTGGAAGGCTTAGGCAAGGGGATCACTTGAGTCCAAGAGTTTGGAGGTTGTTATGAGCTATGACGCCATGGCACTCTACCCAGGGCACAGAGTGAGACTGTCTAAAAATAAAAAAAAAAGATGTCTGGATAGATGATTTTGTTTATCCACCCATCAGTTGAAGGACATTTGGGGTGTTTCTACATTTTTCCTATTGTTAATAGTGTTTTTTAAAATTTCAGGTTAATATGAGGTTACAAACCATTAAGCTATACAATTTACACAGACAGGTAAAAGTCAGAGTTGTAGTGGTGTCCTGCACCCAGGGAGTGTGTCACGTATCCATGCATTGTACCTACTGGGAGTGAAGCTACTGAACCCCCTTCTCCTTTTTTGAAATTAATTGAGATTTTTCTCTCATGTAGGTCTGTGATTGTCCATCTCCAAGTTTCTTTCTTTCTTTTCTTTTCTTTCTTTCTTTCTTTCTTTCTTTCTTTTTTTTTTTTTTGGAGACAGGGTCTCACTCCATTGCCCTAAGTACAGTGCCCTGATATCATAGCTCACAGCAGCCTCAAGCTCTTGGGCTCAAGTCATCCTCTTGCCTCAGTCTCCCAAGTAGCTAGGACTAAAGTCACCCACTACAACACCCAGCTAGTTTTCCTATTTTCAGTAGAGATGGGATCTTATTCTTGCTTAGGCTGGTCTCAAACTCCTGAACCCAGGTGATCCACCTTTCGGCATCTTAAAGTGCTAGGTTTACTTGCGTGGGCCCTGCACTTGGCCAATCTCCTAGTTTCAAATCGGTATTGAGTATGGGCGATGCTTGTTTTTCCAATGTTGCAATTCTTTACTTAGGAGAGTATTCTCCAAATCTATCCAGTCTATTACAAAGGATGCAAAATCTCTCTTTTCTATGGCTCAATACTATTCTATGGTATACATATACCACAGTTTCTTAATCCATTCGTGTGTTGATGGGCACTTGGGTTATTTCCACATCTTTGTGATTGTGAATGAAGTGGCTGTGAACATTCTAGTACAAATGTCCCTGTGGTTAAATGTGTGGGGTTTTTTTTCCATTTAAGTAAATGCCTAGTAGTGGGATTGCAGGGTCAAATAGGAGGTCAACTTTTAGTTCTTTCAGGAATCTCCATACTTTTTGCCAGGGAGGCTGTACTAGTTTGCAGTCCCACCAACAGTGCATGAGTGTTCCCTTCTCTGCACACTCACACCAGCAACTGTTGCTTTGGGACTACATGATATTGGTCATTCTCATGGGTTTTGGGGTGGACACATGTTTTCAATACCCTTGGGTAGATACCTGGAAGAAGAATTGCTGTATCATGTGGCACCGTGTTTAATCACCTGAGGAACTGCCAGACTTTCTAAAGGGGTTGCTCTGCTCTGACCAGCAATGCCTGGGTTTGGATTTCCCCATGTCCTCGACAACATTTGCTATTGCCCTAAAGTGAATTGCACCAGCTGAAACCATCACTATCTCTTCCCCAGGTCATTTCAGTTGTCTCCTTCCTGTACTCCTAGCTTCTACCTCACAGGCAAAGGGGAACTGTTGGCATCCGCGTCACTCCTATCTCTTCCCTGCTCAGAACTCCTTCACAGATCCTCAGTGACTGAAAATAAACCCAAACTTCTTACCATGCTTAGCCCACTGAGCTGGCTCCTGTTCACTTCTCTAATATCACTCATGTCTTCACTTTCCTGCCCAGTCACCTCAGCCTCCTATTCACTTGCTGATACCTTAAGTATTCCTGCCTCTGGGCCATTTAGTGCTATTCCTTCTGCTCCAGTACTCTATTTCTATTCTTTACCTCTCAGAGAAGCCTGCCCTGATTCCTCCCCCAGCCTCAATCACACTCCCCTTATTCCTCTCGCTCATTTGAAGTTGCACTGCCATTTGTGTGATAGTTTGCCGGGTGGCTACTTTCCTCCTAGGCAGGGGGTCTTGAAGGTGGGTGGGCTTCAGCACTTGGCCATGACAACATTGAACTAAATATCTGTGCTCACTTCACATATGCAGTCCCAGACCTACCTCCTACTTCCCCTTTTGCATGCACTGTTCCCTTTAAACCACCATGCTGTTCCCTTTCCTTTTCATGGGCTGACTCCCCAAGGAGCCTGTTTCACACACTTGCTCTCAGAGAGTATTTCAGTTTATATTGTGGTCTACACAGTTTAATTTTTTTTTTAACTTTTTGACTACTTTATTTTATTTATTTATTTATTCATTTTTTTTTTTTTTGAGACGGAGCCTCAAGCTATCCCCCTGGGTAGATTGCCATGGCATCACGCTCACAGCAACCTCCAACTCCTGGGCTCAAGCGAGTCTCCTGCCTCCACCACCCAAGTAGCTGGGACTACAGGCGCCCGCCACAACGCCTGGCCATTTTTTGGTTGCAGCCTTCATTGTTGCTTGGCAGGCCCGGGCTGGGGATTCGAACCCGCCACCTTAGGTGTATGTGGCTGGTGCCTTAGCGGCTTGAGCCACAGGTGCCGAGCCTATTTATTCATTTTGAGACAGAGCCTCAAGCTGTCCCCTTGGGTAGAGTGCTGTGGCATCACAGCTCACAGCAACCTCCAACTCCTGGGCTCAAGCGAGTCTCCTGCCTCCGCCTCCCAAGTTGCTGGGACCACAGGCGCCCGCCACAAGGCCTGGCTATTTTTTGGTTGCAGCCATCATTGTTGTTTGGCAGCCCAGGCTGGGATTCGAACCCGCCACCTTAGGTGTATGTGGCTGGCGCCTTAGCCACTTGAGCCATAGGTGCCGAGCCACGGTCTACAGCTTAAATAAAAAGAAAATTGCATGCTTGTGTGACCAGGACACACACATATGTTCAAACAGCAGTTCTCAAGCCCTTACATTTATAAAAATTATTAAAGACTCCAGAGGCCTGTTATTTAAGTGGGAGATATACATTTATTTACCACGTTAGAAATTAAAGCTGAAAAAAATAGAAACTAAAGCTGATAATTATTTAAAATATTTGCTTACTTAGGCAACTAAAAATAACAGACCTATTACAAGTTAACATATAAATCTACTTTAACAAAAATATTAGCTATTTTCCAAAAGAAAATTAGCGCACTGAGTGGCACTGTATGTATCATTTTGCATATTTCTTTAATGTTTGGCTGGATCCTTATAGTTGCTTCTCCATTCAGTTGTGTTATCACATGCCATGTAACTTCTGAAAAATTCTACTGTATGTTTATGAGTGAATGAGGATGAAAAAGGCAGATAATCTCTCAGTGCTAGTGTAAAAGTAGTACAGGTCAGGTGCAGTGGTTCATACTTAGTAATCTCAGCATTTTGGGAGGCCCCCGGCTGGAGGATTGCTTGAGGCCAGGAGCTCAGCTGGTCTCCGGGGACCAGCCTGGACAACACAGCAAGATCTTGTCTCTACCAAAAAATGTTAAAAATAAACCGGGCATGGTAGTACAGGCCTGTAGTCCCAACTGCTCAAGAAGCTGAGCCCGTAGGATCCTTTGAAACTAGGAGCTTGAAGCTGCCATGAGCTATGATCATACCACTGCATTCTAGCCTAGGTTGACAGACTCTTACTACTTTTTTTTTTTTTGAGACAGAGCCTCAAGTCGTCCCCCTGGGTAGAGTGCTGTGAAATCACAACTCACACAACCTCCAACTCCTGGGCTCAAGCGAGTCTCTTGCCTCTGCCTCCCAAGTAGCTAGGGCCAGAGGCGCCCGCCACAACGCCCGGCTATTTTTTGGTTGCAGCCGTCATTGTTGTTTGGCAGTCTGGACTGGGGATTCAAACCCGCCACCTTAGGTGTACGTGGCTGGCACCTTAGCCGGTTGAGCTATAGGCACCAAGCCGACTCTTACTACTTAAAAAAAAAAAATTATAGGCTCTGTGCCTGTGGCTCAAGTGGCTAAGGCACCAGCCACATACACCTAAGGTGGCAGGTTTGAATCCAGCCTGGGCCTGCCAAACCACAATGAAGGCTACAACCAAAAATTAGCCAGTGTTGTGGTGGGTGCCTGTAGTCCCAGCTACTTAGGAGGCAGAGACAGGAGACTTGCTTGAGCCCAGGAGTTGGAGGTTGCTGTGAGCTGTGATTTCACAGCACTCTACCCAGGGGGACGACTTGAGGCTCTGTCTCAAAAAAAAAAAAAAATTACAAAAATAATTTTGACCTCATTGACCTCCTGAATGATCCTGGGAACCCTGAACCATACTTTGAGAACTACTGACATAAAGTTTTGAAATCAATAAAGTACCAAATGAAAAAAGTTTTATCATAAGTTTAGTCACAAAACTTACCCTAAACAGACACACAGTTTTAAATCATTTATCTCTTTTAGTGGGACTGTCCCTGGGTCTCACCACAGAAATATTAAAGTGTTAGATGACAGCCCAGCTGCCTCAGCCCACACTGGGGATGTTCAATACATGCTCCTATGGCCTTATTCAAATCTGAAAAAAATCTTAAATGTCAAAACACATGTGGTTTCCAAGGTTTCTGTCAGAAGTAAAAGTTTGATACATTGACATTTCCCCTACTGAGCATGAGTTCTGTCTTTTTTTTTGGTAGAGACAAAGTCTCACTTTATTCCCCGGGTGGAGTGCCATGGCATCACACAGCTGACGACAACCTCCAACTCCTGGGCTTAGGCGATTCTCTTGCCTCAGCCTCCCTAGTAGCTGGGACTACAGGCGCCCGCCACAACACTCGCCTATTTTTTTGTTGCAATTTGGCTGGGGCTGGGTTTGAACCCGCCACCCTCGGTATATGGGGCTGACACCCTACCCAATGAGCCCCAGGCGCAGCCCTTGAGTTCTGTTTGTTCTAGTTTATTGTATTTCATTTTGGAGGGGAAAATGCTCGTTTGCTACGGATGGCAGGAACCCACTAATGGCTCAGCATTCACAGTTTGAAAAACTCCAGGGGACCCTCTGTTACTCCAAGACAGGGTTCACCCCTCACTGCCTGATTCTGAAGTACTTGGCGATTTCAAAACCAGTGCTGATTTGTAATTGCTTCACTGGTGGCTGCTCTCCTTGAGCCCCTATGACTCCCTGAAGGACGGGGAATATGCCTGACTTGTTTCTTGCTGCTCCCCCAGCTTCTGGTGCAAGGCCTGGCTGATCATACAGTAGGCACTTAATAAATTTGTTGAGTGAATAAATGAACACATAGTGAGCTAGGGACAGAGCTGGGGCTGCAACGTTATCACTGCTGCTTCCTAGTAGTCAATACTTCTGTGCAGGTCATTTCCAAAGGCAGAACTCAATAATTTTGGCCACATCATTTCCAAAGGCCCTGGCCTTCCAGCCACTGCTTGTCTGGTGGATAGTAGCCTGAGCCTCCTTGCTGGATGAATCGGGACTACATTTCCCACAAGTCTCAAGGCTGGAACTACACCTTCCATAAGTCTATGCTTCCTCCAAGTTCAGTGCCCTTCAGCCACGCGGGTAGCGAATTGCATCTTTCCTCAACCCCGCGCGCTCCCCTACGAATTCCATTTCCTTCACCTTGCAGCCAAGGCCGAACACCCCCTCCCTCCCGAGATGAATCTGCCTCAGTTTCTCCAGTGGGGCATCCGCAGAGGAAGCCCCTTTCCCTCCCCTGGAGGCCCCCAGATGAGGAGTACTGCACTCTGCGGGGGTTTGCGAACTGCCAGTCCCGAGTGCGCCACGGCTGCGCGTTTTAGTGGAAAGCTTTGGGCTCCTGCTGGGGGTGGGGAACCACGCTGGGGCGGGGGTGTCTGGGCCGCCTGCGCCGTGTGTTGCTGAGGCTGCGTCTAGGGTGCGCAGCTCCGGCCCAGCCTCACCCGGGGGGAAGCATCGCAGGTGCTCACGCGCGATGGAGGCGTCAGCGTCGAGGGTGGGAGTCCGCGCTGCCGGGTGTGTCTGCAGCTCGGGGCGCTGTAGGGTGGGATGTGACCCCAAGACCGCGGCGGCCTGGCACGTGATGTATGTGTGTCCTTGTCTGATGTGTCGGTGTCGCTGACTGACCAAGTTCCAGTACCGGCTCTGCCACTTCCCAGCTGTGTGCCTTGGGGCAGGTGACTGCCCCTCTCTGTGCCTCAGTTGCCTCATGTGTACAAAGGGCATGATAAAAAGTCTGTCTCAGAGGGCTGTTGTGAGTATTAAAAGGTAACATTGTACGTGTAAAGCGTTGAGAACGATGATTGGCACAAAGTAAATACTCATAAGAATAAATAAATTAAATAAACTATGATTATGTATCTTTTGTATGAGGCAAGTGCTTGTGATTGTGTAATGTCTGTGTAACCTCACAAGAAATGTGGGTGTTTGTGATGCGTGGGTCTGTGTGTGTCTTTGTGTGTGTAGTGTGTGTCTGAATCTTTGTGTGTTATATGTGCCTGTGTGTGTTTATGTATGTGATGTCTGACTATGGTGGGGTTATATGTCTTTGTAAACTTGTGTGAAATGTGTATATATTTGTGATGTGTATATCTTTGTGTGTCTGTGTATTTGATTTGTGTGACTGTGTCGGTGTTGTGTGTATATTCTTGTATACGAGTGTGACTGTATATCTGTATGTGATATGTGTATGTGTATATGAGTGTGTGATGTATTTATGTGTGTTTTTGCACATGATTTGTGTAGCACTGTATGTATGAGTCATGTGTTCCTATGTGCATGGAATGTATCTACGTGGGTAAAGTGTGTGTCTGAGTGATATATTTTCTGCCCTTATGCATGTGAGATTTATGCGTGTTTCTATGTATTTGTGTATGTGATGTGCCTATGTCTACAGATCTGTTGTGTCTGTGTATATTGGTGTATGTGATGTGTGTCTCTGTGCAAATGATGTCTAGGCATATCTATGTGATGTGCATGTATGTGACACTTGTGTCTTTGTTGACCATTTGTCTATGTATGGGCTGTGTTCTTGACTACACATCTTGGTATGACACCAGGGTGTCCGCATAGATCTGAGCCTGTGGTCTGTGTGCCTATGGATTTGGGGCTTTACCTTGTCTCTAGCGTGTATGGGTCTTTGTGATGTTTTGACGTTCCTGCGTGGCCGAGTGCATCTGCTGCTAGCCGACCTGCCTGAGCGTTTCCAGTGCTGCGTCCCTGCGTCTTTGTGTGTGACGTGTACGTGTCCCCGTCTGCTGATGGCTGTCCACCTTTGTATGTTATGTGCTTGTCTATGAGGGTCCCTGCGACGTGTGTGAGCTGTGTGTGGACTGCGTGTGCTGACATCTGCATCTAGCGTGTAGCACACGTGTCCATGCGGGTGGCATGTCGCAGAGGTGTCCAGGGCAGACACCGTGTGCCCTAACCCCGCCCCCCCCTCAGTGTGTACCCATCCCTGTCTGTTCCTCCCCCTCCCCTCCCTTCCCCTCCCTCCTGGCAGCCAATGCTACGGGGGAGCCAGTTGCCATGACGACACTCCATCCTCCCTCCATCCTTCCTCCTCCCACCCTTCCTCTGACAGGCTCTCTGCTCCCCCAATCCCGGCCGCCCTCGGGGGCGGGGCCCTCTTTTTTGCCCCCCCTTCCTACCCTCTCCCCCCCCACCCCAGCAACCCCAGCTCCCCAGCTCCTCTCTTCTGTCCGCCTCTCCATCCCTTCATCTGTCTGTCCCTTCAAAGAGGGGGAGGGGGGTACCTGAACCAGTTAGCAGCCCCTCCCTCCCCCTGTCCTGCGTCTCCTGCCCCTCTCCTGGGCCGGGAGGAGGCCAGGGTCGCGCGGGTCCCCATGGCTGGGGGCTGAGGGCCCGCCCCCCCCTCCTCCCCAGCCGCCACCACCTTCACCTCCCTTCCATCCTCGACAAGATGCCTGCTCCCGGCGCTCTCATCCTTCTTGCGGCTGTCTCCGCCTCCGGCTGCCTGGCCTCCCCGGCCCACCCCGGTGAGTCTGTCCGGTCATCTGTCTGTCCAGCGGCCCCTGCCCCCACCGCAGCCTCGCTGCCTGTCCAGGGTCTGCCTGCGGGGCTCCTACTCCGTCACCTGGGTGCGCGTCTTCCCGCAGCCGAGCAGGGCCTGGGGAGCCGCGGGGATGCTGCCTCTGTCAGCAGGGCCTGTGGGAGGGAGGCTGGGGGCTGGGAGGGGAGGGGGATCTATTTGGGCAACATGTGTGTATGTGTGCACGTATGTGTGCGTGCAGGTGTGTGCTGGGAACCGGGTAAAGACAGGGCCTCTGAGAGAATTGGGGCCAGAGGACAGGAATACTATTTCTAAGGGGGACACAACACAGGAGGCTTCAGGGGAGATCCAGGGCTTGCGGAGTTCCCTTCCCAGGGTCTTGGGATGGCTATAGTGGACATGTGTGTGCGCCGAGCGTTCCTAAAAGAGACAGGTCGCAATACCCCCATCCCCCGGCTGGGAGGAGGTTTCTAGCATGGGACAAGAATCTTCTCCCAGCCTGCAGTTAGGAGATCATCCTCTTTCCCAAATAGGAGGTAATGAGGCTATCCATGGGAGCGTATTTTAAATTCTGCGAGCTCCAGGCCTCACTATAACTCTTTCTTCCCTCAATCCTCATTGGAATTCATCTAAACCTGGAGAGAGGGGATGGAGGGACTCCCAGATCAGGCCGGGAGGAGGGACCCCACCCCCATCCCCATCCCAACCACTTGGGAAAGCCCCAAACTTCAACTCCCACAATGCCCCGGGCCATTCGGCTCCTCTGCCAAGGGGCCCTTGATTGCGGAGCTTCATGGGAGTTGTAGTCCAAGACGGGCCAGAACGGGAGGGGCATGGAGTCCAGGAAATAGGGACTTGAGGCTGAGACCCCCAACCCAGCCCTATTCCCACAGATGGATTCGCCCTGGGCCGGGCTCCTCTGGCTCCTCCCTACGCCGTGGTTCTCATTTCCTGCTCCGGCCTCCTGGCCTTCGTCTTCCTCCTCCTCACCTGTCTGTGCTGCAAACGAGGTGATGTCGGCTTCAAGGTGAGGTGCATGAGGAAATTCAGCCTGGGGAGAGGATTCCAGCAAGGCCTTTCCCCCCAACCCAGGTGGTTAGTAGGGGAGGGGGCAGTAAGTCCACTAGAGCTTGGAGTTACGGCCAGAACTGGAGTTGAGTTGGGGGATGTAGAGATTGGGGGTGGACATTAGGTTGGGATTGGGGGATAGTTATAAGACCTGGGGAGACATACTTAAGAGAAGGATAATGGTGTGTTTCTCAGCCCTGTGTTCTCTCACCCCCCCAACCCTCCCGGCTCCAGGAGTTTGAGAACCCTGAAGGGGAGGATTGCTCTGGGGAGTACACTCCCCCTGCAGAGGAGACTTCTTCCTCCCAGTCGCTGCCTGATGTCTACATTCTCCCGCTGGCTGAGGTCTCCCTGCCAATGCCTGCCCCACAGCCTTCACACTCAGGTACTGCACCACACCCTGACCTGGATCCTATGGTTCACGGGGCAGGGCAGAAGGTCCTGAGTGTCTTCCTTCAGGGGCCAGGCAGCTGAGACCAGGGGCAAGTTGATGGGAAAGGCACAGGTGGGAACCCCAGAATCTTGGATGTAGCCTACAGGCAGGCAGTCAGAGATGACCTTGGTAGAAGCCATTTCTTAATCCAAAACCAGATTTGGGGATTCTTGTGGGGCAATAAATAGTGAGATCAGTGTAGATCTCAGTCTCAGAGGCAGCCAATGGGAGGCTAAAATAACATCCTAATAGGGGATGCCAATGGGAAAGACTGATTGGTTCCAGGAGTCTGTGTGCATCCAGTGAGGAGGCTGAGATTCTGACATGGATTGTTGGAGGCAGCTAATGAAGAGATTGGTGTCTGCTTTGATCCCAGTCCTCACTGAGCTGGGGTGTGTTGGTGGCACTTGGGAGAGGACAGAAGATCATGGCTTCTCTCTCTTGCCCTCCCTAGACATGACCACTCCACTGGGCCTTAGTCGCCAGCATCTCAGCTACCTACAAGAAATTGGGAGTGGCTGGTTTGGGAAGGTGAGTGGGGCAGGGGTGGGAAGTGAGGCTTATACAATCCTGGGCTGTCCTGTTCTGTGTCCACCCCCCTGCTCTCACCACTTCTCATCTGTCTCTGGCCTTCTACCCCTCCCCCCTCAGTTCACCTATCTCCCCTCTGTCCACCTCTCGCCCCTTCCTACCCACCTCATGTCCCCCCATCTGTCAGTCAGCACCTCCCTCCTCACTCCATTGACCACTCTGCCACGCCATCTGACTCTCCACGCGTCCGCCCGTCTGTCCATCCTTCCATCCGTCCCTGCATCCATCGGACTCTGGGCCTGTGAGTCTCTCACCCTACACCTGGGGGCAGGGAGGAGGGTGGGTGGGATGTGAAGGGGGAGGCTCAGAAAAGAGGGGGAAGTTAGGAGCTGTGAGGTGGGATGGAGGTGGTCCCGGGGGAGTTGGGTCTGGGGAAATGATGCTGTCTGACCCCTGGGTGCCCCTTGACCAGGTGATCCTGGGAGAGATTTTCTCCGACTACACCCCTGCCCAGGTGGTGGTGAAGGAGCTCCGAGCCAGTGCAGGGCCCCTGGAGCAGCGCAAGTTCATCTCGGAAGCACAGCCATACAGGTACTGGAGCCCAAATCCCAGGTTTGCACTTCACAGAAGTCACATTTGGGAGTGGAAGGAGCACAGTGTGGAGTCAAACCTGGAACCCACCTCTTCCTGGCTGTGCAACTCTGGCATGAGGGTTTCCTTCCTGTAGCCTCATGTTCTTTCTGGGGACAGAACTAGGGATGGGAAGTAACAGGCAGCATGATGGAGGGGGGAAGAGCACAGAAGCTGACCTAGTGGCCTGTCCCTTCCACTTTGAACCTCAGGATCTTCAACTGAAAGGGCGTCCAGGAAGCCCGAGTATCCTCATGAAGAGGGCAGCTGAGAGGATGCAAGATTCCCCTGTGTTAAGTGCTGGCCACCTGCTGGTGGTCCCTTCCTCAGGCCTCTGCATGTGGGTGAGGAAGGGTGGAAGCAGAACAGGGCTGTCTGAGCAGGTGCTCAAGTAGCCCAGGGAGAAACTGTGCCCTGCTTCCCTGCCCCCTGCTAGATTGTGGGGTCTGCCCCTTTACCATGTTTGGTCTCCTTTCAATTCTAAGGGATCCTAGAATGAGGTCTAGATAAACATTTGCCAGATAAATGCTTTGTGAGGTAGTGAGTTCCTTGTCCCATAAAGGGTGTGAACCTGGAGATCTTTTATCAGAATGGTTATGAAAGTGGGGCTTACCCTGACAAACACAGACATTGGATTTTGGTTCTCCTTATCCCAAAACCTTCCATGGCTCCCCACTGCCCACAGGACAAGTCCCACTCTTTCCCCACAGTACTGCATATTCTGGCCCAGTTCTTTTCCTGCCACTATCCCCTTCACTGACTCTTCCACATATAAGCCTCTCCCCTCTTGTGCGGCCTTTGTCCTTCCTGTTGCCTCTCTCTAGAATATCATTCCTCACTCAGCTCCAGCTTTGAACTGGGGCTGTCTTCTCCTTAGGTCTTAGCTCAGTGGAGCCTTCCCTTACTCCCAGCTTCTATCTAAGGAGGGCGCAGGGATGTTCCATAATATCCTCTCATGAGTGTTCTTTATAACACGAATCCCAGATTGTCATTATTTCATCTATTTGTTTATTGTCTGTCTCTCCCTAGAATCATGCTGGCAACCACTAGCCACATGTGGCTATCTAAACTTAAGCTAAATAACATGAATCAAATTAAGAACTCACCTCAGCTATACTCATCATATTTCAAGTGCTTGATAGCCACATGTGGCCAGTGGCTCCTCTGGTAAACAGTGCAGGTCTAGAACATTTCTGCCTTCACACAGTTCTCTTGGATAGCACAGGTCCATACTGGCAGCTCGAGGTCCATCTTGTCCCCCAAGTACAAATGCACATTGGCCCAGGTGCTGAATGAGCCACAGACCTGAGATCAAATCCCAGCTTTGCCACTGTTATCATCCATGTGACCCTAGGCAAGTCACTTCACTTCTCTGAACTTCTGTTCCCTTCTGGATCAAACACGGATTATCATCTTGCCTAGTAGGGTTGTAGAGAGGATTTGATGAGAGCGTGGCTGGCCGTGGCTCAGATTTGAAGGTGTGTAGGCAATCCAAGTTTATTTCTACATCTGCCATCCTAAATCTCCCATGTTGGGATCTCTAGCCATCATTTAAGCCCCAGCACACAGCAAGCACTTTATAAACACTTTGCCGCATGATTGTACTACGAAGCGAGATGAGAGACACTGTTCTCCCAGGTGGAGATCACACCAGGTACCTGTAAAGCTATGTTAAGATGCAGACGATGGACAGCTGGGGCCTGGGTACTGATCCCCACAGCACACACATGGCCCCTGCCTCCTGCCAGGCCCCAGCAGAAAAATAACTTGCTGTGCATCTATGCCTGGCTGAACTCTGGGCCACAAGCCTGAAATGTTAGAATCCTCCCACAGACCCACAGGCCAAGTAGTAGAGTAAAAGTCCTTCATTCTACATATTTTTATTGAGCATCTACTAGTGTAGGCACTGGGGACACACCTGGAAGAGCAACATCCCAAATCTTCATCCCTGTAGAGCTCACCACCTAGTGGAGGAGACATACAATATGTAAATGAAGACATACATTTTAAGAAAAGAAAATACCAGAGAATGCTAAGGACCTTGTGGTGGTATGTGATAGAGGGGGGTCAGGGGAACAGGATCATTGGACAGGTCAGGTTGATTAGGAGGAACCAGCCACACAAAGCATTATAGGAAGTGTGTTCTAGGCAGAGGATAACAGCAGGTGCAAAGGTTGTGAGACAAGAATAAGCTTGCTGAGAGTGAGCAGCCCTATAGGTACAGTTAGAACTCAGAGCAGAAGTAAAATCAAACATGATGTTACAATGTCAAAGTTTAAAAAAGAGTAATAGTTAGGCTCTCTCATTGCATGCCAGCTTCTTGCAGATCTCACTGAATACTTCTCCAGTCTGAGGGAGTTACTATTACTGTCACCATTTTACAGATGAGGAAAATGAGACAGGGAAAGATGAAATGACCTACCTGAGATTACACACCTTGGAAAGTGGGCATCAGGAGACTCTTACCCATAGTGGGAGGGCAGAAGAGCAGCATCCAGCCCAGTACTGGGGGTCAGAGAAGCCCTCTGGGTAGATGATGTTGAGACTGAGGCCTGGGGGGCAAGGAGACTTGGATGAGGGAAAGGTGTCTTCCAGACAGAGCACTGTAAGTTCGAGGCCTGGAGTCAAAGCTGGGACCTGTGTGTTTGGGAAAATGTCCATGGGGTGAAGTGATGCTGGGCCAGAGCAAGGGCAGGAGAGGCCAAAGAGCCAGTGCTCTCTCCTGGGGTGCTGGGGAGCCACGGCTGCAAGCAGGTGAATGGCAGGTTAGGGACAAACAGAAGGTGAAAGACTGGAGGCAGGGAGGCTGGGAGGAGGCTGGAGCTGTGACTGTGGTGATAGGAAGGAACATAGAAAATACAGGGGCAGGAATGAAGGGTGGGAGGGGTGAGGAGGAAGTAGAGGCAAGGCGGTGCCTGGGGGTCTGGCCCCAGGAACAGGTGGCAAGAGCGGTTCTTAAGTGGGGGCCTGGGGAAGGAGGGGAATGGAGGAGAAAGACTGAGGAAACTGAGACCAAAGAGGCTGAGGATACAGTCTGGTTCTGGGGGGCTGGGGGTGGTGATTATGGGATGCTAGGGGCTGCTTCCTTCACCCAGCCACTTCCAACCCTCCAGGAGCCTGCAGCACCCCAATGTCCTCCAGTGCCTGGGCCTCTGTGTGGAGACACTGCCCTTTCTACTGATTATGGAGTTCTGTCAACTGGTGAGGGTCTGGGGTGTTGAGGGAGGGCAGAGTGGGATATGGACAGAGTAGGGGGGGAGGGGGGCAAGCCCAGGGTTCCAGGACTGTGGCATCAACACAGAGATACCTGTGTGGCCTGTACTAACATTTCTGGAGTGCTCTGAACTAGCGGGTACGGTGAGTTCTGTTATTGCTCCCTCTCACAACCTCGAGTGCCTGTGGGAGAAGGCCCGACGAGGGGAGCAACAGGGCGAGCAACAGGGGAAACTGAGGTTCAGATGGGCTGACCACACAGCAGAATCTGCTCCCATCTTCACTGCAGACTGGCTGGATGTGTGAGGGCTGGTGGTGCTGACTCTTCATGTCTTCCTTCCAGGGGGACCTGAAGCGTTACCTTCGTGCCCAGCGGCCCCCTGAGGGCCTGTCCCCTGAGCTACCCCCTCGAGACCTGCGGACACTGCAGAGGATGGGCCTGGAGATCGCCCGCGGGCTGGCGCACCTGCACGCCCACAACTATGTGCACAGGTATGCAGCCCAATGAGCCATGGAGAGGTGCTACTTAGGAGAAAGGGGAGGGAGATGAGGCTAGGAAGGAGGAGGAGCTAGGGACGGGGAGGAGTGATGATTGGCTAACACAAAAGAGGGGCAAACCTAGGAGTTAGGAGGAGTCGGGAGATGAGGGGATTGCTTGAGCTCAGGAGTTCCAGATCAGCCTGAGCAAGAGTGAGACATCATCTCTAAAAAATAGCCGGGCGTTGTGGCGGGCGCTTGTAGTCCCAGCTACTTGGGAGGCTGAGACCAGAGAATCACTTGAGCCCAGGAGTTTGAGGTTGCTGGGAGCTATGACACAGGGCACTCTACTGAGGGCAACATGAGACTCTGTCTAAAAAAAAAAAAAAAAAAAAAAAAGGAGGAATCAGGAAAAAAGGGTGGAGTCAGGAGAGAGAATTGCCAGAAGGGGTGGGAGATGGAGGAGAACTCCTGAGAGGATGAGGGGGAAGAGGAGGAATCAGAAGATGAGAGGGAAGAGTCAGCAAAGGAAGAGAGGGGCCAGAGAAGGGTCAGGAGCAGAGATGGAGTAGTCAGGGGAGGAGGAGGAGAAAGGGAGGGAATCAGGGGTGAATGGATCAGAGGAAGGAGGAGGTATTGGGAGAGGAAAAGGAGCCTGGCGAGGGAGAGGAGTCAGGAGGTGAGAGGAGGGGCCAGGAGAAGGGTCAGACGAGGCAAAGGTGGACTCTGGGGAAAAAGGAGGAGTTAGCCTGAGGAGGCGGGGTGACAGGGCGGAGAGGCGGAGACAGAATGAAGAGGAGGAGTCAGAGGAAAAGGGCGGAGCATGGTAGGGGTAGGGCTGCCCCTGTACTCACCTCAGTCCTCCCCACCCCCAGCGACCTGGCTCTGCGTAACTGCCTGCTGACTTCGGACCTCACCGTGCGCATTGGAGATTATGGGCTCGCCCATAGCAACTACAAGGTGGGGGGTGCCTTCTATCGGGGCAGGGGCCTGAGGGGGTACCTGAGGGGGTGCCTGAGCCGCCTGACCTCGCCCTGGCCCACCCACCCCCCAGGAGGACTACTACCTGACTCCGGAGCGGCTGTGGATCCCGCTGCGCTGGGCAGCGCCCGAGCTCCTTGGGGAGCTGCATGGAACCTTCATGGTGGTGGACCAGAGCCGTGAGAGCAACATCTGGTGAGGACCCTGGGCTGCGGGCGGGGGGTGGGGGGGGTGGGGGGGTGGGGAGGGGGAGAGGGGAGTCAGGTGGTGGGGGAGGAGGGCAAAGAAGAAGGGTCACTAGATGTCACTGGTTCTGCAGATGAGGAAACTGAGGCCCAGAGGGAGAGGCCCCATTGTGGGTAAAGGCTAGGCTCTGACTTCTCTCTGCCCCTCTTCTGACCCACAGGTCCTTGGGGGTAACCCTGTGGGAGCTGTTTGAGTTTGGGGCACAGCCCTACCGCCACCTGTCAGATGAAGAGGTCCTCGCCTTTGTCGTCCGCCAGCAGCATGTGAAGCTGGCCCGGCCCAGGCTCAAGCTGCCCTATGCAGACTATTGGTGAGGCCACCCTGCCCCAGGACCCCAACCATCCACATCCTACCAGCATAATGCCATCACCCTTGCCTTGTTTTCTGCACCACCTACAATGTCATTGGCCCAAATCCCATATCTCTCAAGAGTAAAGAGGATACATCCCCAGCCCCTCTGCCAGCACCTGCTACCTGGAGGATGGAAACTGAGGCAGGGAGTGGCTGGGCTGCCATTTAATCAGAGTTTAACTAACTCTAAAAAATTCTTGTTGCTTACTTGTCTCTGATTCCAAAACTCACAGCCCAAACAGGGACCCTGCCCTAGCCATCATTTCCTCACATCAGCATTGTTGTCCCCTCTTCCTTCAGGTCCCTTGTCACCCTCCCTCTATGGTCTCAATCTGCCCCGTACCTCATTAACCCTCTCTGAATCTTTGCTCCCCTCTGTTACCCTCTCTTTGGGTCTCTGTTCCCATCCCTGGATCTCTGTCCCCTCCCTGGGTCTCCTCCTGGCTCATTCCTGTTCCCCCTCACCCCAGGTATGACATCCTGCAGTCCTGCTGGCGGCCACCTGCCCAGCGCCCCTCAGCCTCTGATCTCCAGCTGCAGCTCACCTACTTGCTGTCTGAGCGGCCACCCCGGCCCCCACCACCACCACCCCCACCCCGAGATGGTCCCTTCCCCTGGCCCTGGCCCCCAGCACACAGTGCACCCCGCCCGGGGACCCTCTCCTCACCATTCCCCCTTCTAGATGGCTTCCCTGGGGCTGACCCTGATGATGTGCTCACAGTGACTGAGAGCAGCCGTGGCCTCAACCTCGAGTGCCTGTGGGAGAAGGCCCGACGAGGGGCTGGCCGTGGTGGTGGGGCACAGCCCTGGCAGCCAGCATCTGCGCCCCCAGCCCCCCATGCCAACCCCTCCAACCCTTTCTATGAGGCTCTGTCTACACCCAGTGTGCTGCCGGTCATCAGCGCTCGCAGCCCCTCAGTCAGCAGCGAGTACTATATCCGCCTGGAAGAGCATGGCTCTCCACCTGAGCCCCTCTTCCCCAATGACTGGGACCCCCTGGACCCAGGGGTGCCTGCCCCTCAGGCCCCCCAGGCCCCCTCCGAGGTCCCACAACTGGTGTCCGAGACCTGGGCCTCCCCCCTCTTCCCTGCGCCCCGGCCATTCCCGGCTCAGTCCTCAGGATCAGGGAGCTTCCTGCTGAGTGGCTGGGATCCCGAGGGCCGGGGCGCTGGGGAGACCCTGGCAGGAGACCCTGCCGAGGTACTGGGGGAGCGGGGCACTGCTCCATGGGCAGAGGAAGAAGAGGAGGAGGAGGAAGGCAGCTCCCCAGGGGAGGACAGCAGCAGCATTGGGGGTGGCCCCAGCCGCCGGGGCCCCCTACCCTGCCCCCTGTGCAGCCGCGAGGGGGCCTGCTCCTGTCTGCCACTGGAGCGGGGGGACGCTGTGGCTGGCTGGGGAGGCCACCCTGCCCTTGGCTGTCCCCACCCCCCAGAGGACGACTCATCTTTGCGGGCAGAACGGGGGTCTCTAGCCGACTTGCCCCTGGCCCCCCCTACCTCGGCCCCCCCCGAGTTTCTGGACCCCCTCATGGGGGCGGCGGCGCCCCAGTACCCCGGGCGGGGGCCACCTCCCGCTCCCCCCCCCCCGCCGCCACCTCCTCGGGCCCACGCGGACCCGGCTGTGTCCCCAGACCCCCCATCGGCCGTGGCCAGTCCCGGCTCAGGCCTGTCTTCTCCGGGCCCCAAGCCGGGGGACAGCGGCTACGAGACAGAGACCCCTTTTTCCCCCGAGGGACCCTTCCCAGGTGGGGGGGCAGCCGAGGAGGAAGGGGTCCCTCGGCCGCGGGCTCCCCCCGAGCCACCCGACCCAGGAGTGCCCCGGCCACCTCCAGACCCGGGTCCGCTCCTACTCCCAGGGAACCGGGAGAAGCCAACCTTCGTGGTTCAAGTGAGCACCGAGCAGCTGCTGATGTCCCTGAGGGAGGACGTGACAAGGAACCTCCTGGGGGAGAAGGGGGCGACCGCCCGGGAGACAGGACCCAGGAAGGTGGGGAGAGGCCCCGGGAACAGAGAGAAAGTCCCAGGCCTGAACAAGGACCTGACAGCCCTGGGCGACGGGAACCAAGCCCCAAGCCTGAGCCTCCCCGTGAACGGGACAATAGTGTTGGAGAACGGGGGACAGAGAGCCCCAGACATCGAGGGGAAGGCGGCCATCAAGGAGAAGGAGGCCATCGAGGAGAAAGCAGTGGAGAACGGGGGCCTGGGGTCCCCAGAGAGAGAAGAGAAAGCGCTGGAGAATGGGGAGCTGACACCCCCAAGGAGGGAGGAGAAAGTGCTGGAGAATGGGGACCTGAGGTCACCAGAGGTAGGGGAGAAGGTGGTGGTGAATGGGGGACTGACACCCCCAAAGAGCGGGGAGAAGGTGTCAGAGAATGGGGGCCTGAGATTCCCCACGAACATGGAGAGGCTGCCAGAGACTGGGCCTTGGAGAGTCCCAGGGCCCTGGGAGAAGATGCCCGAGAGTGGGGGTCCAGCCCCCATGATCGAGGAGCCAGCTCCAGAGATCTCGCTGGAGAAAGCCCCTGTACCAGGCACAGTGGCCTCATCCTGGAACGGCGGGGAGACAGCCCCTGGCCCCCTTGGCCCAGCCCCCAAGAGCGGGACACTGGAACCCGGGACCGAGAGGAAAGCCCACGAGACTGGGGGGGTGCTGAAAGCCCCCGGGGCTGGGAGGCTGGACCTCGGGAGTGGGGGCCGAGCCCCAGTGGGCACGGGGATGGCCCCCGCCGGCGGCCCCGGAAGCGGCGTGGACGTAAAGGCAGGATGGGTAGACAACATGAGGCCACAGCCACCGCTGCTGCCACCACCACCGGAAGCACAGCTGAGGAGGCCGGAGCCAGTGCCCCAGAAAGCCAAGCCGGAGGTGGCTCCCGAGGGAGAGCCCGGGGTCCCAGACAGCAAGGCCGGAGGAGACATGGCACCCAGCGGAGACGGGGACCCCCCCAAGCCCGAGAGGAAGGGCCCCGAGATGCCACGACTATTCCTGGACTTGGGACCTCCTCAGGGGAACAGCGAGCAGATCAAAGGTGAGGCTGGGGGAGCACAGTCAGAGGCTAAGGTCTGGCTCCTTCCAAGGCATGTGTTTCAGCTAAGGGTGTGGGGTCAGGGTGGTGTGATAAATGTAGAATCTGGAGCCACACTTCCTAGGCTTGAATCCTGGCTCTGGCCTTGGGTAAATGTACTTATTGCTCTGTGCCTCAGTTTCCCCATCTGCTAAAAACAGATGACAATAGCATCTCCCTCCAGGGTTGTTGTGAAGGTTAAATGAGTTACTTAACTCAGTGCCTGGGGTTCTGTAAGTACCTGCTTTTATTAATTACTGCCATTCATTTAGACCAGGAATCTCAAACTCAGATGCCCACTTAGGGCAATGGACGAAGTGGGTTGGGGGAGGTGGGGCGAAAATGCCTTGTCCAGAGGGGCACAACCGCTTCTCAGGAATGCCTACCTGGTGTTGCCAAACTTGCTACTTTTCCTTTTTAAACCAAATATCTGCATTTATTTTAATGGTTACAACCAATTCAGAGAAAGTCTAGATGGGTCAGAGTTCCTGGGCTGCCAGGATGTGATCTCTGTTTTAAACCTTCCAAGCCATCTATCCAGTGTGCCAGGACTCCCGCATGCCAGGCCTTGGGCTGCCCAAGGCTAGGGCCCAAGGATCCTCAGACCCTGCCCTGACCCAACCCATTTGCCATGGAATTGGTGAGCCAGAAGGTGTAGGGATACTTTTTCTGAAAACTGAGTTTTGGTAAGAACACAGGAAATGTTTTGCCACAGAGGACACTATTTAAGAGAATATAAATGGAGGGTAAAGGTAAACAGCCTCTGTGCAGATATGGACACAGGTTTATGGTCCCACCAGAACCTCTGAGAGGCCAAATTTCCTTAAATACTGGTATGAAAGTTAAAAATGGCTGTGTCCTATTTTATACTGGCAGCCTTATAGCCATACTTGAGAGGAGGGTTATCATCTCTGCTTACCACAGGAGCCTATGGCTGGTGGGTAAGGATCAGGAAGGAGACTAAACACAAGACTCTTCTTCCTCAAAGCCTATGTTGTTAGAATACTACAACTTTTAGAGATTGTTATAGGAAGTTTGTGACCAGCTGTGACAGGAACAACACCAGGCAGCATGAAAATGTTGGGGGATGAGCAGCGAGAATGCCTCAGAGGAGATAGGTTGGATTAGGGTTGATGGGTGAAAAAAGGTAAGGAATGGCTTGGCCTGCTTTTTTTCACTCAATGAACTACTACATCCTTCCAGACTCCACCCAAATTTCACCTTCCCTAGAAAGGCTTCCTGATTTCTGAAGATTGTCAACCTGTCTTTTATTTGGGTACCTACAACCCCTGAGGGCTCCCTCTATTCAGCATCCCCCCCAATCTCATCACCCTGAGATGGTTGGTCAACCAAGGCCTCAACAAGGTGATGGAAGATAAGGAGGAAGTGAAACAAGTAGACATCTGGGGGATGGGTGTCCCAGGTAAAGGGCACCAGCTTGGCATGTTGAGAGAATAGCAAAAGGTCAGTGAAACTGGAGTAGAAAGAATGAGAAGAGTGGCCCAATCCATATCCATCTTTTCCCCTGCCCTGACCATGGCCCTCCTTTCATACCACCATTGCCCCCTATAGGGCCTGGCAGAAAGTTCACATGTGGATTAAGGGGGAATGAGTAGCCCCTGTTCATTTGCCAGTGAGGAAACAGAGGCACAGAGGGGTGGATCTGTTTACCCAGGGACACACAGCAAGGGATTAGTATAGGCTTGGGATTCCAAGCCACATTTCCTTCTCCAGGAACCTAAGGGCCTTCCCTTCCTGGGCAGGGTGAGATCGAGGGAGTCTTAGGGCAGAGAAAGGGCCTGCAGATGATTAGACACCTCAGTTTCCGCAGTGGAGGGCTAGAGGGGGGAAACACCTAGGTCAGTGTCACACAGCATTGTGTGTGATAGTCATTCATTCATTAATTCATTTATTCCACAAGTACTGACTGAGTACATCTATGTGTTTAGGGCCTAGAAATGCTAATCGTCCAGACTCAGTCTCTGTTCCACATTGAGGCAAACCCTAATCCAAACGCCAAAGAAATATATAGTTACACACGGAGATAATCTGCTTGGGAGAAGTGTTCAGTCATATGGGGTGCACAGTGGGTGCTCCTGGCGTCCTGAGAGATCTCTGAAGGGTCTGAAAGGCCAGAGCCAGAAGATGAGCAGGACATGCCTTGGAAAAGGGAGTCCAGGCAGATACAACAGCATGTGCAAAGACTTGGAGGTGGGAGGAATGGGGAAATGGCCCATGTGGCTGGATGGAGGTTGTGCCACAATGAGGAGGAGAGAGACTGGAAAGGCCAGCTAGACCCAAGGCACTGGGTCTCTTGTGCTGTGGAATAGTTGCAACTTTGGGCTATGAGCACTGGGGAGCCATGGGGAGGTTAAGCACTGAATGGATCTTTCCCACCCTGCGTGGAGAAAGGCCCCAGTTCAACCTTCAGCTCACAGAGGGGCTGGGGGCTGAGTCCCAGATTGTATTGGGGGCTTACCTAAGGACACAGCTAGGTGGAAAGGCCTGTCTCAGTTTCCCCTAGGACAGGGGCTCACCGGGTCTCTCCCCTCACAGCCAAGCTCTCACGGCTCTCGCTGGCGTTGCCACCGCTCACGCTCACGCCATTCCCGGGGCCGAGCCCGCGCCGGCCACCGTGGGAGGGCGCGGACGCCGGGGCGGCTGGCGGGGAGGCCGGCGGGGCGGGGGCGCCGGGGTCGGCGGAGGAGGACGGGGAGGACGAGGACGAGGACGAGGAGGAGGACGAGGAGGCAGCGGCACCGGACGCGGCGGCGGGGCCCCGGGGCTCCGGGAGGTCACGGGCAGCCCCGGTGCCCGTCGTGGTGAGCAGCGCCGACGCGGACGCGGCCCGCCCCCTGCGGGGGCTGCTCAAGTCTCCACGCGGGGCCGAAGAGCCAGAGGACAGCGAGCTGGAGAGGAAGCGCAAGATGGTCTCCTTCCACGGGGACGTGACCGTCTACCTCTTCGACCAGGTGTGCATCGTGGAAGGGCGCGGCCTGAGTGGGAGGGACATGAAAGGAGGCGGAGCCCAGGGCGGGGTGGCGGTGGAGGGCGGAGTCTGAACGGAGACCGTGCCCAGAGTAGGCGGGGTAGAGGGTTGGGCCTGGAGCAGGGCGTGAAGGGAGGCCAAACCTAGGACCCGACGGCTCGAGGTCTGGAGAGAAGCCAGGGCTAGAGTTGGAAGAGAGGCTGGTATGGGGCTGACAAAGGCAGGCGGCGGTGGGACCTGTGGAGAGACTGGTCTGGGAAATGGGACAGGACTAGGAAGATGGAAAAAGGCCTTGAATGTGAGGGCGGGGCCGAGAGGCTGGGCGGATCCTAGAGCCAGGAGGGGAGCTGTGATGATGTAGAGGACTGGAGGGGGCGGGAGTTAGGAGAGACCTGGAGAGTGAGAGCACAGCTGTAAGGAAAGTAGTAGTCAAGTAGCGGAGCCTGGAGAGGCCAGGAAGAAAGTGTTGAGAAGAGGAAGGACTGGCGCGTGGCCTGGGTGGATGCCGTGGGCGGGGCCTAGTGAGATTTGGGACAGAGTTGGGTGACCAGCTTACTCGTGGCCATAGACGCTGTGGGGCTGGCTCAGGTTGGGGCCCATCTTACCTACTAGGGAAGGGGCATGGCGAGGCTGCAGATGGGATTTAAGAGATGCAGAAGGTAATGTTAAGATATTTTGAGGTGAGGTCAGGGATGGGCGGAGGTAATGACTGGGGGCAGGTTGTAGAGCGATAAGTTGAGGGTTGTGTTAGAGTAACGAGGAGATAGTGTTGAAGAGAAAAGGGGTGGCCCAGGTGGTGCTTAAGGACTAGGACATGTCTAAATGAACCTGGGGAGTGCATACCAGGAAAAGATCGTGAGATGAAGGAAACAGGGTCAAGAGTTGCGGCCTGAGCCACTGAGACAAAGGGATGGGACTTGGAGGGCTGGAGCGGATCCACTTCTGCGGCGGTGTGGTCGCACCCCAGAGCAGGATGTGCGCCGGATAGGGCAGGGCTTTGGAGGGCCATAGGATCAGGTAGTTCTGGGGCCCCAGATAAACGCTGCGGCCTAGATCTCAGAGGTGGGTGGGACTGCTGAAGACGACGCGTGGCTTACAGAGATTGTATTGGGTTAAGGGCTCCTGTGGGGGCAGCGCGTTCAGGAGCAAGGAGAGAGAATTCCTGCC
This sequence comes from Galago senegalensis, assembly GCA_963575145.1. NCBI lineage: Eukaryota > Metazoa > Chordata > Mammalia > Primates > Galagidae > Galago > Galago senegalensis. Next base: position 1,363 of record CAUYTI010088142.1, on the reverse strand, counting down.
GTGGGCTGCATATCTGTGGGCGGGGCTTCGCAGTCAGGTAAGGAGGCCCAAGGCTTCCAAGCCAGATTAGCGGCCCCAGACCCCTCTCCATAGAGTGCGAGTCAGTGAATGTAAATTAGGATGTCTGGAGTTACAGAAATTTTAGCGGGTTTTGTTTTCTGGGGATGCAGTGGGTGGGATGTAATGGTTCGTCTTCTCTGGCTTCCTCTAATCTTTCGCAGGAGACGCCAACCAACGAGCTGAGCGTCCAGGGCCCCCCCGAGGGGGACACGGACCTATCAACGCCCCCAGCGCCCCCGACTCCTCCCCACCCCGCCACCCCCGGAGATGGGTTTCCCAGCAGCGACAGCGGCTTTGGTGAGGGAGGGCGAGTTGGGGCGGGGCCGGATGGTGGGCCCTAAAGTTGGGGGTAGGAACACTGGACGTGTCCAAGAGTCTGACTGCTTTCTCTCCTCCCCTCACCGCCCCTAGGAGGCAGTTTCGAGTGGGCGGAGGATTTCCCCCTCCTCCCCCCACCAGGCCCCCCCCTGTGCTTCTCCCGCTTCTCCGTCTCGCCTGCGCTGGAGACCCCGGGGCCCCCCGCCCGGGCCCCCGACACCCGGCCCGCAGGTATGTTGTTTCAGGCCCTCGGCCCGCCCTGCCCCACCTTTGCCCACTTCTGTCCCCTGCATCTTGTCCCCATCTTTGAATTTCCCTTCCTCTCTTATCTCTTCCTTTTTCACTCTCAGTCATCAGTGACATCCCACCTGGCTCTCAGCACTGTACATTGGATGGTCTCTGGCAGTCAGACCCTCACTCTGAGCCTCAGTTTCCTCCTTTGTAAAGATCCCCTTCAACTTTTGCCCATTTTGTCCTATCTTTGGGCTCAGACTCCAGCCTGGTACTTACTGGATCCTGATCCCACCTCCGATTGGGGGGCACTTTGATTAGAAGCAAAATGAGGAGAAAGGAAGCCAGCATGCTTAAAGCTGGTTAGTAGTGATTAGAGCAGAGAGGACCTGGTCAGGGAGTGGGGTGCCAAGAGCCAGCCCTCACATAGACCATGCAAAGTGTCTGCCACATTGTAACCTGTTTAATCTTCACCCCTATGGGATGAATTTATGTCTTGTCTAAGGTGACCAGATTTTAACATTGGTAAAGCGGGACACCATTGACGGGGGGCGGGGCCTGACAACAATGCAAACTTTGATAAGCAGTTCTCGATAATCAGCTCAATCGGCTAAGGCGCCAGCCACGTACACCTAAGGTGGCGGGTTCGAATCCCCAGCCTGGACCCGCCAAACAACAGTGACGGCTGCAACCAAAAAATAGCCGGGCGTTGTGGCGGGCGCCTGTGGTCCCAGCTACTTGGGAGGCGGAGGCA
>CAUYTI010088141.1:0-27582 GCA_963575145.1 Galago senegalensis | reverse complement strand
ACACAGAGGTGGCAGTTCAGATAAAACTGAACCATTGAACTGAGAAAATGACATGAAGGCTGTGCTGACCAGTTTGATGGAAGTATTTCAGATTGCATGTGAAAACCCCACACTGTACCCCAGAAGTGCATTAATGTACATTGTTACCATTTAATAAAAAAAAAGAAAGTAAAGTTGGAATTAGAAATTCAAGGAGTAGTTCAAAAGTTGTCTCAAGAAATCAATGAATTCAAAGAAAAATTTTCCAGGGATTTGGACATAATGAGAAGAGAAACTGCAGAGCTTAAAGAAATGAGAAATCCCTTAGTAACAGAGTGGAGCAGGCAGAAGAAAGGATCTCTGACATGTAAGACAAAGTTTTTGAACACTCCCAAATGCTCAAAGAGGCAGAGAAGTGGAGATCAAAAATGGATCATTCCCTTAGAGACTTGTGGGACCACTCCAAAAGGGCAAAAGTTCACCTTCATACGAATTCCTAAAGGAGAAGAGGATAGTCCAAAAGGGACAGATGCTCTACTCCAAGATATAATGGGGGAGAAATTCCTAAGTATAGTAAGAGATACAGAAATTCAGATAGCAGACAGTTTGAGAACCGCAGCACAACTCAATCCAAATAAAGTATCTCTTAGACACATTGTAATTAATTTTGCCAAAGTTAATATGAAGGAGAAAATTCTGAAAGCAGCCAGATGTAAGAAAAGTATAACCTACAAGGGGAAGAACATTAGAATGACTGTAGCTCTCTCAGCTGAAACTTTTCAAGCCAGAAGAGGATGGTTATCAACCTTCAATCTCCTAAAATAAAACAACTTTCAGTCCGGGATTAGTATCCAGATAAACTGAGTTTCATTTGTGATGGAGAAATCAAATACTTTACCAACTTAACCATGTTGAAGAAGTTTGCCATATTTAAACCAGCTCTCCAGAATATTCTCAGACCAATTTTCCATAATGACCATCACAATGGTCTATCCCCAATGTAAACTCATCCAGAAATCCTTAACAAAACCTAACATCCACAATGCTGAAAGGATCAAAAATATCCACTGGACTCTTGAAAAACATGACAACCAAAACACTACCATGCTTATCATTACTCTCAATTAATGTGAGTCCCTTTAATTGTCCTCTAAAGAGGCACAGGTTGGCTGACAGGATACAAAAACTCAGGTGAGATATCTGTTGTATATGAGAATCTCATCTTACCTTAAAGGATAAAAATAGACTGAGGGTGAAGTGATGGCCATCTATAATTCAGCAAATGGAAATCATAAAAAAGCAGGGGTTGCAATTTTATTTGCAGATACAATAGGTTTTAAACCAACAAAGGCCGAAAAAAAGATAAGGATGTTTACTTCATATTTGTCAAGGGAAACACTCAACATGAAAAAATTTCAATATCTAACATTTATATGCCCTACCAGAATACTCCTCAATGTATAAAGGAAACCCTAACAGACATGAAACATTTGATATATTCCTGCATTATAATATCTGCAGATTTTAACATCCCTTTGGCAGTGCTGGATAGTTCCTCAAAGAAAAAAACTAAACAAGGTAATATTGGACTTAAACTTGACCCTACAAAAATAGACTTAACAGACATCTGTTTAAGACATCTTACAGAACACTTCATCGTAATAAATCTAAATACACATTCTTCTCATCAGCCCATGGAACATTCTGCAAAATTGGTCACACCTTAGGTCATAAGTCTAACCTCAGCAAATTTAAAAGAATAGATATTATTCCTTGCATCTTCTCAAACCAGCACACAATAAAAGTTGAACTCAACAACAACAGGAATCTCCATACACAAACAAAATCATGGAAATGAGAATAAGAAGGAAATCACAAAATTTTTGGAAAAAAATGGCAATGAAGACAGTTATCAAAACCTGTGGTATACTGCAAATACAGTCCTAAAAGGGAAATTTATAGCATTGCAAGCCTTCCTCCAGAGAACAGAAAGAAAGGAAATCAACAACTTAAAGTAGTATCTCAAACAACTGGAAAAGGAAGAAAATTCCAATCCCAAACCCAGCAGAAGAAAAGAAATAACCAAAATTAGAGCAGAATTAAATGAAATTGAAAACAAAAGAATCATTCAGAAGGTCAATGAATGAAAAAGTTGGTTTTTAGAAAAGATTAACAAAATTGATAAACCTTTGGCTAACCTAACCAGAAACAGAAAAGTAAAATCCCTAATAGCATCAATAAGAAATGATAAAGGTGAAATAACAACAGACACCTTAGAAATTAAAAAATCCTTAATGATTACTATTAAAAACTCTATTCTCAGAAATATGAAAATCTGGAAGAAATAGACCAGTACCTGGAAGCACACCACCTTCCTAGATTCAGCCAGAAAGAATTGGAAATGTTGAATAGACCTGTATCAAGCACCAAAATAGCATCAGCTATACAAAATCTCCCCAAAAAGAAAAGTCTGGGACGAGATGACTTCACATCAGAATTCTACTAAACCTTTAATGAGGAACTAGTACCTATATTATATAACCTATTCCAAAACATAGAAAAAGAAAGAATACTTCCCAACACATTTTACAAAGCAAATATTACACTGATCCCCTAACCAAGAGAAGACCCAACAAAGAAAGAAAATGGCAGACAAATATCATTAATGAATACTGATGCAAAAAATATTCAATAAGACCCTAGCAAAGAAAATTCAACAACACATCAGAAAAATTATACACCATGGCCAAGTTGGTTTTATCCCAGGGTTACAAGGTTGGTTCAACGTACATAAATCTATAAATATAATACATCACATAAACAAAATAAAAAAGAGACATATCATATGATTATCTCAATTGATGCAGAAAAAGCTTTTGATAATATCCAGCATCCTTTCATGATCACAACACTTAAGAAAATCAAAATAGGCTAGGTCATTTCTTAAACTGATAGAGGATATATACAGCAAACCCACAGCCAAGATTGTACTAAATGGAATAAAATTGAAATAATTTCCACTCAGATCTGGAACTAGACAAGGATGCCCATTGTTTCCACTGCTATTCAACATAGTAATGAAAGTCTTAGCCATCACAATCAGGCAAGAGAAGGAAATCAAGGAAGGGTATCAAATGGGTCAGAGGAGATGAAATTCTCACTATTCACAGATGATATGATCCTATACCTGGAAAACCCCAGGGACTCAACTACAAAACTCATACAAGTGATCAAGGAATATGGCAACATCTAAGGATACAAAATCAATACTTACACATCAGTAGCTTTAATATATACCAACAGCAGCCAAGCTGAAAAAACAGTCAAGGACTCTATTCCATTCACAGTAGTGCCAAAGAAGATGAAATATTTGGGAGTTTACCTAACAAAGGATGTGAAAGATCTCTATAAAGAGAACATGAAACTCTAAGGAAAGAAATAGCTGACAATGTTAACAAATGGAAAAACATACCATGCTCATGGCTGGGAAGAATCAACATTGTTAAAATGTCCATATTACCCAAAGCAATATAAAATTTTAATGCAATCCCCATTAAAGCTCCACTGCCATACTTTAAAGATATAGAAAAAAATAATACTTCATTTTATATGGAATCAAAAAAAACCTCGAAGAGCCAAGACATTACTCAGGAATAAAAACAAAGCAGGAGGAATCACGCTACCAGACCTCAGATTATAATATAAATCCATAGTGATTAAAACAGCATGGGACTGGCACAAAAATAGAGAGGTAGATGTATGGAACAGAATAGAGAGCCAACAGATGAATCCAGCTACTTACCATTACCTGATCTTTGACAAGCCAATTAAAAACATTGAGGGGGGAAAGATTCCCTATTTAACAAATGGTGCTGGGCGAACTGGCTGGCAACCTGTAGAAGACTGAAACTGAACCCACACCTTTCACCATTAACTAAGATAGACTCTCACTGGATTAAAGATTTAAACTTAAGACATGAAACCATAAAAATACCAGAAGAAAGTGTAGGGAAAACACTTGAAGAAATCGGCTTGGGCAAAAGTTTTATGAGGAGGGCCCCTTGGGCAATTGAAGTAACATCAGAAATACACTATTGGGACCTGATCAAACTAAAGAACTTCTGCACAGCCAAGAACACAGTAAGTAAGGCAAGCAGACAGCTCTCAGAATGGGAGAAGATATTTGCAAGTTATGTCTCCGACAAAGGTTTAATAACCAGAATCCATAGAGAACTCAGACATATTAGCAAGAAGAAAACGAGTGATCCCATCTCAGGGTGGGCAAGGGACTTGAAGAGAAATTTCTCTAAAGAAGATAGGCACATGGCCTACAGATATATGAAAAAATGCTCACTATCCTTAATTATCAGAGAAATGCAAATCAAAACTACTTTGAGATATCACCTAACTCCAGCAAGATTAGCCTATATCACAAAAATCCCAAAACCAGAGATGTTGGCATGGATGTGGAGAAAAGGGAACACTTCTACACTGCTGGTGGGAATGCAAACTAATACATTCCTTTTGGAAAGATGTCTGGAGAACACTTAGAGGACTAAAAATAGACCTTCCGTTTGACCCTGCAATTCCTTTATTAGGTATATTCCCAGATGACCAAAAATCACATTACAACAAAGACATTTGTATCAGAATGTTTACTGCAGCCCAATTCATAATAGCCAGGTCATGGAAGAAGCCCAAATGCCCATCGATCCACAAATGGATCAATAAATTGTGGTATATGTACACCATGGACTACTATGCAGCCATAAAGAAAGATGGAGACTTTATTCCTTCATGTTTACATGGATGGAGCTGGAAAATGTTCTTCTTAGCAAAGTATCAGAAGAATGGAAGAAAAAGTATCCAATGTACACAGCCTTTTTATGAAACTAATTTATAGCTTTCCTATGAAAGCTATAACCTAATTATAGCCTAAGAATATGGGGAAGAGGGAGGGGAGGGGAAGGGGGAGGGGAGGGAGGTGACTGGGTGGAGGGAGGATGATTGGAGGGATTACCTCTATGGTCTGTCTTTCAAGAGTACAAGTGAATCTTTCTAAAAGTAGAATATAAATGTCTTAACATAATAACTAAGAAAAAGACATAAAGGCTATGTAAACCAGTTTGATAAAAATATTTCAAATTGTATATGAAAACACCAGACTGTACCCCATGATTGCATTAATGTACACAGCTAACATTTAATTTTAAAAGAGGTATAAAAAATAAATAAATAAATAAAATAGAGCAATTATGCTAGCATCACCACTCTTGTGCTTTGGGGCCATTATTAAGTAAAATAAGGTGACTTGAATACAGGCACCCAGATACCTTAACAGTCCATCCAACAGTGCAGAGGCTGGTAAGTGACTAACAGGTGGGCAGCATGGACAGAGGGGATATGCTGGACCCAGGGTCGAGTGCCATGGCAGCACAGCTCACAGCACCCTCAAACTCTTGGGCTTAAGCAACTTTCTTGCCTCAGCCTCCCAAGGCTGACACTACAGGCACTCGCCACAATGCCTGGCTATTTTTGTTGTTGTTGTAGTTGTCATTGTTGTTATGCAGGCCCGGGCTGGATTCAAACCTGTCAGCTCTAGTGTATGTTCCTGGCACCCTAGCCACTGAGGTACAGGTGCTGAACCAATTTCTGGAATTTTCAATTTAATATTTTCTGACCTCAGGTGACTACAGATAACTAAGACTGAGGAAAGTGAATCCATGGATGGTGGAGAGCAGGGATGAGTGACACAAACCAGAGTCACAGTGAGGCTAATAGCACAGGGTACTCAATGCAGATTATTCAGACCCCAGCTAAAAAAAATAAAAAAAGGAAAAAGCTCAGTCAGCTGAAAAATCAGACATATTAGAAATGTTCTTAAAAGCAGCCTGAGGCCACATGCTAATTTTGTGGGGACTTTTTTTTTTTTTTTTTTTTTTGCTTATCTATGGTGTCAGATATCACCAAAAGTATGCATGGGCCATTTTGCTAATTATCATAGCTTACAATAGAGCTAATGTGTGGCCCAAAACAACTCTTATTCTTCCAATGTGTGGCAGAGAAAAAGAAAACAAGGGCATTAGCTTATAAGCTGATTCTAATTAAATGGTACTAGGCTATAAATCTTTACAAACAACTGATGTCATCTTCTCTTACTCCTGGCTGTTTTCATATCTATGAATATGTACAAAATAGGGCATTGCTCCACAGATTTTCTTTTAAATAGCTCTCTCTTAACAGCAGTTTTCAGTGAGTGACTGGGTTGTGCTTGTCTATGCTGCCATTATGCTTCCTGGGGGAAAGGGGGGGGGGGTTGAAATAAGTGTCCATGAAAGCCACTAGTACAGTGAGGGAGCAGGACGATTCCCACTCTCTTGCTGAGATGGATTATCACCCTGAGCCAACACCCAGGCTCAACACCCAGGCCCCACACGTGAAACAAGTTGCAGTGGGCAAAGGACAGGGCAGGGGCTAGGAGGCTTCAGCTCTAGTGCCAGATCAATTTACTAATTACCTATTACAATTCAGGGAAGTTAACTGCCTCTCTGTGGGCCCATCTTCTTACTTGTCCAAAAGAGAAAATAATATTTGCTTAACTGTATCACCAGGTTTTGAGACACTAATGTGATGATATGGGTGCCAACATTTTGAAATTACATTAATTTGATATTAATAGGAAGGGGAGATGATAGGCAAGGGTGTATGTGCTGTCATCACAAGAGGCCGTGAGGGCAGCAGCAAATAAATGCAGAATGGAAACCAAGATGTTGGAATCTCATTAGCGGATTATAATGTCACTATACCCTTAAAGTCACTGTACCCTTAAAGTGTACCTTCAAAGAATTTAAACTGATCTTAATTTTGAAATGATATTACTTATTTCCATGAATTAAGGGTCATATTTACAAATGAGCTACAAGACAGGGGATGGGAAAAGCAACAAGTTAAAGGGTGTTAGAGAAGAGCAAATACTTGGAGAACCCAAGGCACTGGGCAACGACTGACAGGGATTCTGCTTTAAAATAAAAGAGTACCTCTTCAGCTTGAGTCAGACATTATAGCAGATCACACAGGGCCACACTCTGCCTGTGACACCACTGCTGTAGGCCCCTCACACTACATGGGGTGGGTTGGGATCCCAGGGTGGCAGGCAGGGGTTAGTTCCATTGGAAGGCATGGCTGATAGCTGCAGAAAAGAGCAGCAGGAGCTCACCTTTGTTGGCAAGGAAGAAAACTGAACCTACCCACAACATACCCTAATTCCTCCTGACAAGCGAGTGCCCTGGAGTAGTCAAGGCTTGGCTGTTCTGTGTGATGATTTTTATATCCTTATCACAAAGATTTGCTAACACCCCTCAATGGCTAATTGTTTGTATTTCAGTTTAACTAGATTATAATATGACCATAAAACCCAGTCCCTTTCATTTTAATCAGCTTTAGTCTGTGTGTCTACTGCTTTTCAGCATCTGATGGAAGACAGTGGAGTTTGAACTACTGTTTAAAAGTTAGGGGGATGTCAGCATTCAAGGGCAAAAATGATTAAGATCTATTTCTGTGGATTATAATTTATCCTGATGGGGAGCAGATGATGTAGCACAAAGTCAAAGTAGCTAAGAAGATAAACATGAATCCATTATTTTTCTCAAGTAATTCTGAATTAGGAATGTAATATCATAAAACCGAAATGCAACTTGGTTTACCAGATGCACAGACTGTGGCGTGTTGTTGCAGTAGGGTCACAGTTCCCAGCTGGCCTAGTACATGGGAAGAAGAAAAAGTGGCTCGCTCAGACTGGGAGGGGGAATTGCCAAACCCCTGCCTGTGTGTTAGACCAGGTTCTAAAAGAATCAGATAGTTACAATGTGACGGCAGGTGCCTATTTCACTTTCTATGAAGAGAAAAACTAATTCGTTTGAAACATTTTGAGGCAATGACTTTCCTGTTGATTAGAATTCATTCTTCCCTTAACATCTCACCTCTCAACTTCTCTTAAACAGCTTGTGCTTGATGCTGAAACTGTGTGTTTACCCAACATGGTGCAGGGGACTTGGGGTCCCACTGCCAGCTCACAGGGACTCTATGAGATTTGTTCATGTCCAGATGGGAAGCTATACCTGTCAGTGGCTGGCGTGGGCACCACGTGCCAGGAGTATAGTCACGTCTGTCTCTGAGCCGCCCACCTCTCCCACAGAGCATCTGCCCCTCCAAGAAGCTGTGCAGGCTGCTGGCCTCAGGCCCTCACACTCGGGGAGCAGCTGGACATCCTATAGGACTGGGAAGGTGACCACGGACAGGAAGCAGGAGGACATGCTTTCCAGAGGAACTCAGATACTACATGATCTCAAAATGGCACATGGATGTTAGAAACAAAAAGTAGAAATACCAAAGCAATGTATTTATTCCCTTGGATTAATTTTCATGAGAACAATTTCAAATGTTCTTTTTCCCCCCTCCCTCCCTATCCCTTGTACGTGTCAGTGTGCAACAAATGTTGAGTTGCTGTGTGAAATTGATTTATGACATTCGATTGTGGATATATAACTCCCTATAAAAGTTGCACTGGTCAGTGCTAAAATGTCCCCAAACTTCTATGCAGCATTTCCTACCACTCAAACTTCAAGTTCTCCCTTCAGTTTGATGCAAAGGGTTTGAAGTTTCACATAAAAATCTTTAATTTTAGACTAGGTGCAGTGGCTCACACCTGTAATCCAAGTGTGGAGGCCAAGATGGGAGGATTGCTTGAGTTCAGGAGTTCAGGATCTGCCTTAGCAAGAGTGAAACTTCACGTCTACTATAATAAAAATAGGAAAATTACCTGGGCACTGTGGGATGCAACTTTGGTCCCAGCTACTGGGAGGCTGAAGCTAAAGCCCTGGAGTTTGAGGTTGCTGTGAGGATGACTCCACAGCACCCTAGCCAGGGCAATAGACCAAGACACTGTCTCACAAAAAAAAAAAAGAAAGAAAGAAAGAAAATCTTCAAGTTTTAAAGGGTTGATCTGATTTGTCAGTATGTAGTCCAAGGAATAAATTACACAAAATCAGTCGTGTGCGCAATAAACATTAACCTGTATTTTTCACAGACTTCACAGTTTGAGTGTCTTGCTTCTTTAATCCTTACAATACCACTATGAGATAGACAGTATTTTTCCCAAAGTGTTAGTGACAAGGCTCAGATGGGGCAAGTCACACAATCACATAGCAATTACTGCAATCAAACCAAAATGTTTGCATAGCTATTTTCACTTTGAAAAACTTTGATATGCTTTCTCATTCCATCCAAACACCCACCTGTGTGAAAACTGGACAGATGGAATTATATTTAACAAATGCAGAAACTGGAGCCCAAAGGGATTTAGTCACCTACCAAGATCAGTGGGCTTGATCAGTGTATGGTGGGACTCCTATCCGTTCGGCCCAGGTACTTACCTCTGTGAAGTACATAAAAGATAGCAGATGCTCATAGCTTGTGAAAATGTTTAGTGCCAATTGGTTTTATAAGTTACTACATGTATCAAATAGAGCACACCAAACATATTGAGACAGGTTTGTTTTGTGTCGGTCACTCACTTACTTTGTAAGGTGCCCTCCATAACAAAAAATGGTGGGATTTGCTTTTAGTTTTGTTTTACCTGTTATAGTAAGAATTTCCAAACAGCTCAAGATTGTAGTCAGACCAACAGCATTGCCACTTTCTCATGAAGGGTTTGTAACTGTAAAAACAAGTTCAAATTCATTTTCTATCATCTCAGAATCAAGAGTAGAAAAGCAACTTCTTTATTTCTAGAGCTGTTTTATTTTAATATGTTCACTTAACCGTGTAGTCCACTTATAACAACTCCTATTTTTAACTTGTTAGTATGCATCAGCACTTGAGATTGCAAAATAAAAATACAGTGCTTCCCAAGAAGTTAAGAGCAAACTCAACTCTAACTGTAATGCACAAGTTTCACAGGAAATTGGGTGCTTTCAATTTTAAATTGGCATTCACATTTTCCATTTAATTCAGTCCTAACTTTTAAAATTACTATCAGCTTTCTTACTGCAATGTACCTATTATCATAGCAAATATAATAGTTCTGCTATTTCATCATATTTACTCTCCTAGTCCATGTTTGTGCAAAACATGTCTTCATCCCAGTTGGCCACAACATAGGATCACTGAACATTTATAAACCAGCTTGGTTTTCATAGTACATGTCCGAGAAATGGCACTTAGATGATAGAGTGAGGTCAAGGAAAAGAAATCAAGGCGAAGGGATGGACAATACAACCTTTTGAATAAAAGTTAAAGTTATTTTTTGCTCCATAGCTATATATAGAATCATTCCTAAAGCTGTTATAGATAGCTGTGTTCTCTGGAAAGAGCATTAGAATCAGAGCTTTTAGATGGGATATACTCAAAAATGTACTGCATAAATCTGTCTTCTCAAACACAGTATACAATGTAATTAAATTTTCGCTGATGGTCCCAGGTCACATTTATGTACATACATAACAATGTATATAAACCAATACTCCTATTATACTAAGTGGTTATAGACTATTAAATGTTGACATTTTATGGATTCAAAACTATCACTTAATTTCTTTTCCACTTCATCAGCTGAGTAGACATGAGTCAAAAACATGAAGATCCAAATATAAGTCTTGATAGTAAAGACTTGTTTTGCAGCATAAGGTACTTGCTAATACTTTACAACTGAATAAAACGGGAACAGCTCCAGTCACAGGCAAAACTACAGGCCTCCAACTCCCACAGCTTGCTATGTGGACAGCCAGGTACGCTCTTCTCTGAAGGCAAACAAGCTCAAATTCAAGGGTCTAGCCACATGTGTTGACCCTTCCCTCCAGTTCATACATCAGATAAGTCTCTCTCCCCTGGGGACTAGGGTAGGAGGGTGGAAGCAATTCTTCTGAAAAGGCAGAAGGTGGTGGGGTTCTGCAAAACTCCTACTAGGTCAACTATCACAAAGCCCAGACCAGGTTTTCTGTATACATTCTAATATTCAAAAGCAATAAAATATATCCTAAGTGCTGAATCTGAACTTCAGTGTAAGATTTAAATAAGAAAGAAATTTGGGTCGCTCTATAACACAGAACTCTTGGTCCTTATCTGCCTAACTTTGTAGACCTGGGCCTCAGGTGTAAAGGTGAACTTTTCCTATCTGCCAGGGCTCACGTATGAATTAACCTCAGACATGCAGCTATTCTCTGAGGAAAGGGAAATACCAATTCACCCCCCACCTACAGGAAAACCTTATTTACTCCATCTGTTTCCAAATACATATATACACAATATACAGTAGAACCTCTGTAAGTTGACAACTCAAGGAACTGTAACTCATCAATATATGGAGGTGGTCAGCATAAAGAAGTGGGCCTTCTACTGATACATACATGTAGTACATGTCTAGTCTATAAAAATTAGGTCAATTAAGGAGCTGGTCAATGTAGGGAGGTGGTGAACTATTAAGATTCTAATGTATATCAACTAATCTTACTCCCTAAAAAAGGTGAAATAAACTCTTAACTAAATCAGTAAGCACCTAATAAACCCAGCATATACCAAATACTTTATAGTTAATTAATCCTAAAAAAGAAACTTGCTAAAATTCATAAAAATATAGGAAAATTCTATATTAATTGTTCCAATAAACACATACACATACCCCAAAACTTAATGTAGGAAGATATGGTTTACATCCCAATGAACTGGCTGGGCATAGTGGCTTATGCCCGTAATTCTAGCACTCTGAGGGGCCAAGGTGATTGGGCTGCTTGACCTCAGGAGTTTAAGACCAGCCTGAGCAAAACTGAGGCCCCGTCTATAAAAATAGCCTGGCATTGGGGCAGGCATATTTAATCGCAGCTGGTTGGGAGGTTGAGACAAGAGAATCACTTCAGCCCAACAGTTGGAGGTTACTGTGAGCTGTGATACTATGGCATTCCACTGAGGGCAACAAAGTGAGACAGAATAAAAAAAATAAAATAAAAAATACATCCTCATGAACTATTTCTCAGGAAATAACCAGTTACAATAATTTCATATGTACATTTTGCTTTATTAAAATTATGGCACTTAATATAATAGCAGAAATAATTATATAATTTCACATCCAGAAGCAATATAATTGTGAGGGCGCAAACATTCCTTATCACCAATAAAAGTAAAAAAAGTTTTAACATGTTATGTAAGCCCTTAATTGCATAAAATATTATATTTAGCATCATGTACAGCCAGTACACTTACATAAACTAATTATCATTACCTTTCTTTTACATTCTGCAAAAGAAACACATGAGTTGTGGTGAGACACTTGAACATGATGAAAATTAAATGTGAATCCTCAGTCATTCATGGGAGAATACAAGCTGATAATTCCTCCTTTATAAACTACGATATACCATCACAATGATTTTAACAAGTTTTTTTATGCTTTTAACGTAAAATTAAAAAAAAAAAACTCTACTAAGTGCACCATACTGAAAGACAAATATTTGTTTTTACCTGCAGCACCTTTAGACAACAAAAGACTGCATCCTTTTCAACCATACCATATAAATTATGACAAGGGTGGAAATAAAGTACACATAAACACAAAGCAAATTGTTTTGGTAGGCAGTTTTCAGAAACAATATTGACAACTGATAATAAGAACTGCCACCATTCTGAGTTTTCCATATGCTATCTTCATGAAACAGGAAGCCTGTAAACATAAGATGTAAAAGAAACACTAAAATGAAGATGCAAAGTGCACCCAGCGCACTGTAAGTACTATCTTCACTCTTCTGTCAAGTCATAGTCAGGATTAAAATATTGTACCATTTTTAAGTGCACTGAGTATTTATGATATGAAATTGCCAATAAATTCATAATCAGAGCCAGCTGATAAGAAAATAATGCATCCAAGGAGATCCACTTTAAAATACGATAAACTACAAAGATTTAATTCTCCTTAGATGTTTAAATCAATATGTCCAGTGTTTCATTAGCTCCTTCAAAAATACCATGTTAAAAACACAAAATTAACTTCATTCTAACCAGAGACATGTATCTAACAAACTGCTAAGCTTTGGTTATATAAAGTGCAGCTCAATGATGTGCCATCCCAATCATTCAAATACATCTAGCGATTTTGCAGTTCACCATCTTCAACAAAATCATTTTCTTTTAGATTCAGTTAGGGTTTTCTGTTGGTATTCATGTTAATGTCAAAATTCTTTTAGAACACTTTGCAATGTGCTTCACAATTCCTAGCTAACTGGCAATGAAGCTTAGTGAAGTACATACAGCAATTCACATTTGTGCTACAACACATTCAAGATCTACCTCTGCTTTTTAAGTTCTTTCACACTTTTTGTTGTATGAAATTTTCAAGTTTTATTATGATACAGGCAGTACATTCCATTACCCTCATTGCAACCTCAGAAGTGAACCTGTCATTTGGGATCTGCGGAAAAGGAAGCAAATCAGGGTATCTTGTTTTTAAACTGTCTACACCATAAGCTTCCAACGTGTGGACATCATTTGTCAGTCCTTCAAGTTGCTGACTATACTCTTCTATTTTTTGTGCAAGTGCAGTTGGTTTTACATCTTTATCAGACTTTCCTCTCACAGCATAGTCAGCTGCAATCAAAGCTAACTTGGTAGAAAGGTAACATTTAAAGCACACCCATTCATTGGCATTTTTATGAAGGTCATTTCTGGCAGCTGAAAAATTTGCTCTGGCTTGTCTTAACCATCTACGTGCTTCAACTGGATTACCAACTGACTTGAAAGTGGGAGGAACAAAGAACCTTTGAGAATAAGTCTGGCCAGATGAAGGAGGACATTTTTCTTTATTTTGTTGTTGCCTTTCAGATTTATGGCTTGTTGCTTCTTGATTCCATGAAGTATAAAATCTTTGAAATGAATACTTGTCTGACTGAAATCGGGACGCTGAGGTTGGAAACGTTCGTCTGGAGGTTCGATCTACATTTTGATCTACAAAAGCCTGTTTTTCTAATCTGCTGATTTCATTCTGCAAGTGTTTAAAAACTTCATTGGCAATGTCATGATTCTCTGGATTTTTGTCAGGGTGCCATTTCAAATACAACCGCCTAATAATCTTTTTTCGTTCTGATTCTGAGAGCTTCCAAGCTTGCTCCACCACTGATGTCACTTCTTTTAAGATTTCTGGCAAAGAATTAACCTTAAGCTTTTTGGGGGAATGATGTTTTGAAGAGGAAGTTTTGTGGCTCTCTCTACCAGAGAAAAGAGGAGGAATGCTTCTCAGACCAGGGGCAAGGAACTCTGTAGGGCTGGTTGGTGTAGAAGGAGCACTGTCTCTGCTTTGAGAGCTTTCCTCAGGTCTTGAAAACTTATACAGATCAAGAGAGCTAACTATTTTATATTCACTATAACCAATATCAATCTGATATATTTTTCCTAGAAAACTAGAACTGTCAGCATCTTCTCTTTCAACTTCTTGTACAATAATTGCATATGTGTATGTTGGCTGGTATGATCCATAGATATCCCCACCTTCAGCATCAACAAGGTACCCAACGTATTCTCCTGGGTAAAAAACATTCATTGGATCCATAAGCAGTGTGTAATGAATTTCAGCAGGTATTGGTGTGCCAGGCGTTGGAAGCTCCAGTTTTGATGGTTCTGAAGAGTCATATTTCACTCCTAAGCTATCAAGTTTTTCACTGATCCTGTAAATATCATTGCATCCTAGCATAGCAATTAAATATGAAGTGTCAGAAATCAAATTATCAGTTGCTGATTTAAGTGTCATTGCTAATGCTAATAGGAAGTTAATGTCTTTACTGTCTGAATGTTGGATGTACAGCAGGATGACTGCATTACCAAATCTCTTCAAAAAAGCAAAAGTTTCACTTCTGCTGTGGGGAATAGGATTAAAACCTTTAACTCTTAATGTTGTTTGAAGCTTTTCAAAACAGGACACTTTCAATCCTTCTCTTAAAGCTTTGCAAAGTCTTACAGCTTTTTCTTCATTGGCCAGAAAAGCATTATCATTTTCATGCTTCATAATTCTAATTAGTCCTGTAATGAACTGTTCAGAAGACAAGAGTAACTGCAACCGTCCCTGAAGAGAACACAATGCTCCAAACTGACAA
The DNA here is from genome assembly GCA_963575145.1 of Galago senegalensis. Taxonomy (NCBI): domain Eukaryota; kingdom Metazoa; phylum Chordata; class Mammalia; order Primates; family Galagidae; genus Galago; species Galago senegalensis. Next base: position 12,472 of record CAUYTI010088141.1, on the reverse strand, counting down.
ACTTTGGGAGTCTCTTCATCTAACTGTTCTTCAAGTATACTGCTCAATAAACGAGGTCTAAGTTTTTGAGGAAAGAGCATTATGAGCTTAGTATGAAATCCATGGTCTTTCCCTAAGTAGCACTGGCTGAGATCAACCAGCATTTGCACACCAATATTCCCCTGGATCCGACTTTTATAATGTGGTGCATCATCAAACACTAGGATGCTTGACTTCACCAATCTGCCATCCTGGCTTGGGAGGTAAAGTGCAAGGTCCCGCACATTCTCAAGATCACTCCTTACCTTGACTGAATCATTCTGTAGACTCTTAAACAGACCAGAAACTACTCTCTTAACTGTACGCATTTCATTAGGATCTAACTGTTTTCCTTCAGAACTCTTGAATATGCGGCTCAACACTTCAACATATTGCTTAGTTGAAATGATATCTTCAGTACCTAACAGTTTGAACAACTGATGAAATGTACCAAGTTCTAATGGTAGCTTGTACAAATAAGGTTTAAAATCAGATTCATATTCTAAGTTTATCACTACCTCCTCAGGCTTCAGAAGTTTCCAACCATCTTCTACCATCACAAAAGCAACCCCCCGCAGTTGAAAACGAAACTCCCTTTTCTCTGCACTAAGAAACTCATAAATGCTCCTTAAAACTTTTGCTCTAGTTTTTACCATTTCTTCATCCAAAGTAGTTATGTTGCATATGTTCCTGCAGTTATTAATGACCTTATCAAGGGGGGGATCCAAGTTGACATTAAGCAGATTTAAAACTTGTTCAAGCTGTTCCTGTGGACCAAGGTTACTACCTTCTTGTTCTTTGATACTCAAGGGTGTGGCTTTCTCTGGAAGAATAGGGCAGGATGTCCATAGTAGCTGGAGTACATCACACTGCTTGAATTTTGGATTTACCTGTGCTCCATTGAACTTTATAAGAGGAAGTGTTCCATTTACCTCTTGATACTGAGGATGGAATCTAATGAATTCAGCAGGGGCCCGCTCAGGACACAGGAATGGTATTAAAGATAATTCTTTCAGAAAATTTCCAGATAACAAATCCATTCGTTCTTGGAATATGTGATGGAGAAGGATATCAACTGTATTTTGCAATGTTTCTTTGGACCAATTTTCTGTATTAGCTCGTACACTGATTTCCTTAGCAAACTGTAATAACTGCTGCTGGGAAAGAATGTATTTTAGTCCAATATTTCTTAAGAATTCCACCCAGGAAGTCATAAATACAACATGATTTTTGGGTTTTATAAGTTGCTCTAATTTTTTAAAGAAGTCCTTTGGAATAAATGATTTTTCAGGAAGCATAACTTCAAAAACTCTCACAGTTCTATCATAAAAATGTTTTGCTTGCTTTAGTCGACTGTTAGCATCATGGATTATCAACAAACTTTCCAGTTTTTCAAAAAGTTGTTCCTTTATCTCTGATAATTCTTCAGCACTTGATAATCTATTCTTAAGATAAATCAAGTGCTCTAATTTTGCATCATAAGAGAGATTTTCAATTTTTGGTAAGAGGTGTTTCAAATATACCTCAAGATCATCTACAGGTACACAACCAAGCACCTCATACAGTTCTTTTAAGTGTATTTTTTCTTCAAGAAATGCAGATGACGATGATTGTGTCCATTTTTCCACTTCAGCTGAAGGGATACTTTTTGTAAGTACACAGCATGTTCCAAATTTTGCAATGCTCATATATCGGCCACTGATGGATTTATAACATGGAAGTGACTTCAAAATTTTTATGTCATCTTGGGACATCAAGTGATTCAAATTGCAGTTGAAATACATCAAAAGTGCCTCAAAGTCACTTTCTACTAATTTTTCAGTTCTAAATGTTGAAGTTTGAACCATATAATGTAAAGCCTTCAAAATGCTTGTGGGGCTCTCTATGTTTGCTGTGTGACATGACAACAGAGGAACAAATGCACTGTCTTTGGAACAGATTTTGTTCAAAGCAAGCTGAATACAGCCAGCTTTCATTAGAGCATGAAAAACTTTATCACTCTGAGCATTTGGAAAAACTGCAATGTGCATAAGGCTTAAAGGAAGCAGAACATCACCTTCGGGAACCACAAGCTGGTTGGCTGAAACAGTAAACTTTGTTCCTGGAAGCAACGCCCAGTCTTTTAGGGTATCAACAACAATGTCAAATGTTGGTTGTGTTTCTTCCTGATCTTCTTTCACATTTACAGATTCACTAATAAAATGCCATGCATTCTTCAGCCAAGACTCACTTGCAAAATTGTCTTTCCACTTCGTCCAATTTTTGGTCTTATATTCACGAGGCAACACAGAGGATAGCAAATCAGCAAAGCTGGAAATGTCAAACACTTTTGCAACCTTACAGTTCAATAAAATATTACTATATTTCAAATATAATGTATTCATAAACAAGTCTTTGCGGGATGGAATCAATTCATGATATGTTGTTAGAAACTTGGGCCGTTTTACATCAAAAGTCTGCAAAACACTGTCCAGTGTAATGAGAAGGGGCAGTCCCTCAACTTCAATCTCATTTTCTTCTGCATCCTTAAAACAATAATCAACTAAAAGCTTTAAACTATGAAAAAGTTTTAGGTTAGTCTGCTGAAGCCGACAAGGCAGCTTCCCAATATGGCAATTAGTATCAGGAGAGGAAAATGTCATTAAAAAAGATCTAACATCAGCAGGAGTCACATAGCTAACAGGGATATCTGCATCTATGAGACAGTGGTAAAGATTAGCAGTTTCATCACAGTTATAAACCAAATTGAAACCAATCTCTAAAAGTAGATGTTTCAGTCTATAGACATTCTCTGCTACTGTTTTGCGTGTTGTAATATTATAATCTGCATTTTTAAGGTGTTGTAATTCATCCTGTAGTAAATTGTCAAAAAATGGTCTAGTTTTATTTGAAGTGGACATGTTAATCCAAGTAATTATAACTGCAGAGTGCAAATCAGAGCCATCAATATTTGGAGCACGCACAACAGGTAAAAGACGTTTCATATCTTCATGAATGCAACTATAAAGTGCTTTCACTAGACAATATAGGTCTGGTTGCAAATCAAGTCTGTTAACTGGGAAAAATGATAAAAACTTCTTTAAAGTATCCTTTACAACATGAATGGGTGTATTCTGTAAAACTGATAATGTTGGGTCAGAACCAGGAAAATATCGTTTTTTTAACTGTATTAGTAATTCAACATATGCAGGAGCTATTAACACTGTCATTAAACTGTTATTCCAGTCACTGCGAACACCAACTCCATTATCATCACGCCACAGATTTCTTCTGGCTGAATCTAGTGCAAAGTGTCCATTCATATGAAATGGCAGCCCTGTCTCCAAAGAGAGAGGCAAAAAGCAGAAGGCCCTGTGGGGTTTTTTATAGTTATGAGTAATGCAAGCAGCTACTCCCCCACGTGGGAAAAGAGTGATATCTTGGTTCTTGTGAGCTGATATAACGCTCTTGGATACTTTGTCCATACTTGAAAAACCTGATCTATTACAAATTAGCCATGTAGTAAGATTTCCTTCAGAGTCCTCAGTATCCATAGTATAGGTTATCTGTTGAACTGGTATATCTGGGAGCTGCCTCTTTTTAGTAACACTATCAATTACAGATGCATGAAATTGTTTCCTTTTCAGTCTGTCTCCATCAGTGATTTTGCCCTTCACTGAATACAGCACTTTTAGAGCTCCAGTACCTTTATCTATTTCACAAATTGAAATCTTTTCCATGTGATTAAGAAACATCAGAAGTTCTGCCCCATCTGAGCGTAATTTGTCCAAAAGATTCTGAACCATTCTGTCTGATGATGGAACTGAGGAAATTTCTGAAATTTTTGCCATTTCTGCATTACGAAGAGGAAATCTAAACATTGTACAATTATCCAGTTTAAAGTGGGTTCCCAAATAAAGATCCAGAACATCTGAAAACTGTGTCCTAAAATCTGCATCCAAATCTCTAAACATGCGTCCAGGACTAACGGATGTGGCTCCTGGTGCATATCTGGCATGAGGATCAAAAATACACAGGATGTCATTTCCAGAAATGAAAGAAGGGCAGTCTGTGATATGATACACAGAATTGAATCCTATTCCATATTGTCCAGTTTTACAAGGGTTTCCTTCTTTGGTGCCTTTTCCAAGATTCTGAATTCCTCTAACATCATCTTCTGTAAATGGTTGGTTGTTGTACACACAAAGTGCTGGCCCTTGCAATGGGGCCCACTTATCATCAAATATTCTATCAACTGGATGCTGCCTAGGATCAAACACAAAACAGATTTCTGTGGCCTTTGCATCATCAGCATTTTGAAGAAGCTCTTTCAACATTTCCTTTTCTGAAGGATAGGCATTAAGGATACTTTTAATTCTGCTGGTCAACTTTTCTTTCTGCCCAAATTCTGTGCCAAGTGTTGTAAAACAGACATTGGATGCGTATCTTTCTAAAGCTTTATGTCGCTTTGGGACTGCTCCTAGTTTTACAGCTACTTCCCTGGGAATATCAGCATGACAATATTTTACAGTGGTATCCTTTACTTTTATCCAAGGACAATCATTGTAGCATAATGATTTAGCAGGGAGAAGCATAAGATTAGTATCTGGCAATAATATCTTGCCATAATTTTTCTCACAAAATTCTTGTTTCTTTTCTCTAATGAGACTCCATATTCCTTCACTAATTATTCGTCTACAAAGCTGAAAATTCTCCTCTGTTATTTGTTTTGCTCCTCTATCTTGATCAATAGATTCTAAAACAACAGCAAAATCTTCAACAGTAAATGACTGCCTCACACCCACACTTTCAAAAAGCTCACGGAAGTTATTTTTATATTTATTAGGTAACTGATAGAGGTAAGGTGCTGCTTCAAAATTCAAATGAAAACAGACTTTTTCTGAGCCAACATAGGCATTTTCAACTAGGATAAAGCTAAAGGCTTTTAACTTTTCAATAATTGATGTCTTAATGATTTCATTTTGCATCATGGCTTCGTGAAGGTATTTGTAACAAGCATTGGTGATATTTTCTTGGTACAACGTAATCCCATCGTCAACTGATTTTGCAACTTCTTTCAACTGGTTTATAACCAGATCAACTGTTGGCTTCCTGAGTAATCCCAAAAACTCTTTAACAGCCAATGACACCGAACCACAGCCTCTGAAGGAATGGGGATTTTCATTTAGAATTGGTTGCAAAAGACAAACTACATCTTGATATTCGGTTGTATAAAGATCAGTTGCTGCAAACATGGTTTCAGGTTTAAAACTATTACCTTTCCAGTCCAAAGAGAAACCTGCTGGTTTTGTTAGAAATGGAAGGAAGGGGATTGTCTGATATTTTGCAGCAAAATCTTTTGCTCTAGGATCTCTTATTTTTAGTTTCTCATCAATAAGACTTAACAGGATAGTACTTCTTAGACAAGCAGCAACATGATCACTTTTGTTAACTTCAGCTATAGATTCTGCACGTTCTAGCATGTCATCCCACAAAATGTCATCTTTTGCCATACCTAACTGAACTAGTTTAATCAAAATAATGGGATTGAGATAATCTTGAGTAGAACCATAAGGAAATCGGCCATCTCTTGTATCAAATAACTTTGCAACTCGTCCTTCAGGGTGGATCAACCTTGATGGTAACACCAAAGGATGACCCTCTAAGGAGCAAGGAATACATGGAGTAACACGAAGAATTCCTGAGAACTCATCAATTTTTTCATTTAGAACAAAATTCATTAGAGGGTCTCTAAGTTCTGCTTCAATTTCTTGAATATTTGGGAAAAAAACTTCTGAAAAAAACTGTTTCTCTGAAAATGTATTTTCAAGCAGTATCTGCTTGCAGCCAGCTTCTTCAAATCCCAATTTTACTGAAGAAGGAAGTTCAACAGCACAAAGGTTTTTGGACCCAGTCTTTTTGAGGTATTTTAAAAATATCTTGAAGGCTGCTGGACCAACATCTCTTCTTTTAAGTATAGAGTCATCTAGAAATCTCACATTATTCATAGAAACCCAAGAATATCCATCGGAGAAGACTTTGGTCAATTCTTTACCTTTTCCATGAGCTATATCTTCATAAAATCCTTGGCAAATTACAGAGAAATCATCATGAACTAAATCAGGATCAGGCCACACTGAGTAGTAAGTGTAATCAGTCAGCTCTCCACCAGTGGCCAGGTCCCTTAAGACACTGAGCGCCTGTAAGTAAGCTTTCACAATCACATGTCTCATGAATGTGGTGTTCCACCGTCCTTTTGTATCTGTCTTCCAGATTTCTTTTCTATTTGAAGTAACAGCAAAGCAACCATTGATATGAACTGGCAAGCCTGTTTTTATTCGTAAAGGTAAATAGCAAAACACCTCTCCAATGTGTGGTTTCACAGTCCACTTCTGGTCCTGGATTTCAGACAACATAATTCCCACTGCCCCACAAGGAACAAGTCCCAGCCTTCTTCCACTCTCACTCAGGGAAAACTTTAGTGCCTCTCCTGTATCCATGCAGGTACACAGAAGCCATGTAGTACACTCTACTGTTTTCTGTGACAACTCATCTGGTGGTTTTTTCGATTGGCCAGACTTTGCCATTTCAAAGAGAGTCGCTGGGTCATCATCAGGACCTCTAAAAAGTGGTGACTGTAAATCAGCAATCCTTCTGAACACATTGTGAAATTCTTCAACTGTGATCTGAAGAATGCAAGACGACTTTGGCTCATCAGTAGGAAGCTTTTTATTACTGCTACTACAAGTCTTCATGAGCTTAGCAGCTTCTTTTAAAACACTTAATACAGGTGCAATCAATGCTTTCGAAGAGCACACTTTTTTTTTAATTATAACTGTATCCTGTGCTAAGCTGGGATTGGTTTCCTCAATTTTCAAGTACTTCAAATACATTGAGTTCACACTCTGGGTGAAAATGATAAGCCTGTGTCCACAGAGACTAAATTCATCCACAAGAGAGTAAATATCAGCTGTATTATAGCAGGTACTACTAACTTCACTTACTTTTGCTTCTTGTTGAGTTCTAAAAGACAATCGGAAAAGAGTTCCATGGTAGCTGTAAGGCGCTTCTACTGTCAAAGGTAACTGACAGCCAAATATATCTATAAATGGCTTGAACTGATTAGGAAATTTCCTAAGTCTTTTCTGTTGTTTGCTCCAATTAATTTTGATCCCTGGATTAGATTTGTCTTTAATGTGTTTACTAATGTGGTTTATGTTTGGATCAAACATTATCATGAATTCTCGACTCATAATGATGGGAATGTCAGTAAGATGGTACACAGAATTAAATCCAAGACCAAATTTTCCAACTTTGTCAACTTCTTCCCTTTTTAAGGATTCTCCTAACCTAGTTATATTCACAAAATCTGAATCTGAGAATTCAGAATTATTGAATGACCACAAAGCAGGTCCATGGCAAGCTGCCATCCCTGGGTCTAGGAGATTCTCTCTTATGTCCATATTTCTTCTCATATCAATCATGAAACTGCATTCTGTCGCATTTGCATCATCAGCATTTTGTAATAGTTCTTTAAAAATATCTGACACTGAAGGATATTCTTCCAGAATATTTTTAATTCTTACAGTAAGTGGTTCTCTTTGTCCAGACTGCTCAAATCCCATGTTTTCAGGATTGATCAATCTTGTACTGAGGCAAGGAACTTTTAGCCATTCTGCAGTTTTCATGGGTATATCTTCATGTACCAAAATGATTGGTTCCACAGAATCTTCAAGTAAATCATTAAGGTCATCAACTTTAATATCACAATAACAGCATTCATGAATTGGCTTCATAATAAGTTTAGAAGGATTTTTGCTATGATGTATGGGAACTGGTGTACTGGGGCTTGCTGGAATCTGATTGCTATATAGCCATCTGATAATATTCAACATAAGGTGTAGATTTTGTTTGCTTTCTTGTTCACTGAGATCTTGGTCACTGTTGAGATATATCTTCTGAATAACCATAGAAATATGATCTGATGTCAACTCCTCTATTGAACCACAGAGCTTAAACAGTTGGTGAAATTTTGCCATGGTTTTAGGCACATTATGCAAATAAGGCTGAAGGTCAAGATCATGAATTGGTTTTATCACTGCTTGGGCAAGAGGACAGAATTTTTTGCCAGTCCAAACCCATGGAAATTTTAAGGCTTTAAATGATTCTTTCCCTTCTTTTAAATGATCATGCATGAATCCATATATTTCGAGCAAAATATGCTGGAATTGATAGTAGTCTTCATCACTAAAAGTTTTTGAAGTATACCAATCAACAACAATCTTAAAGTGTTTCAAGACAGCACTGATGCTAGGTTTTATAAAAATACCTAGTGCTTTTTCCAAGTTTACATGGATACTCTCAACAAGAGGAAGGGAAGAGCCTACTAGAATTGCATGGGCTACATCACACATATCTGGTGGTGCACAAAGATCACAGAGATCTCCTTTCCAGACTAAAGAGCCTGGATAGTTTGGAGGCCTCTCCTTGCAGACTGGAACCCATTTGATTTTCTTCAATGTCATCTTTCCTTCAGATGACTGCAATAGTGTATGATTCTTATTTAAAACCAGTAAGAGTGTTTTGGCTTTCTTTAGAAGAACATCCTGATTTGGACAAGAATTGACCTGTAAGGCTTCAATTTGTTTTGCCACTTGCACAACATCTTTTTCTTTAAGACTGGCTTCGTTTTTTAAACCAATCTGTCTTAAAGAGTGAAGAATATCTGGTGAGGTAAAAACTGAGGGTGGGAAACAGGTTCCTTCTTCATTATAAAAGAGATCCTTCAGTACTTCTATATCAGGGTCGAAGAGTTCACTGGCTGATGCCATCTGTTCCTGTGAAATCTGAATGAATTTTAAGGGCATCAACCAATCAAGCACATTTGGATTCTCATTTTTAAGAGAGGATAGATTCTCAAGAGTCCATAACATAAGCTGCGTTATCTCTTCATGTGAATAAAATGCATTTTCAATATCTTTTAAAATAAGCTTTAAGCAGTTAGTGGTCTTTAGCTTCTCTATTTTTAACATGTTTGCCAAGCGAATAGTAGCTTCATCACTACTGTCTATTACAGAAATAGAAAGTCGCAGGTCTGGTGGAAGTTTGGCAGTATGGTGTAAGACTTTGCAACCTTTCAGTTTTGTATAAGAGGAAATTCCCTGATCAGATGAATGGTTAATTCGCTTGAATACTGTCAATTCTTGAATTATTCTTTTCTCCTTTTCACTGCTATCAGTTAAACTAGCCAAGAATTTCCTGAGGGCATCTTTGTGTGTTGGAAGTAGTGAAGCTATTTGATTACACAATTTCTGCAATGGCATCTTCTCCATTATCTGCAAAATAGCACTTGGTAATGGTGAATGAATGTATTTTTTAATAAGTGGATGTTGTATAGAGGCATCTAGTTTTTTAAGAACAATTCCTCCCAGTTTTTGTACGATGTCCGCTAAAAACTCTGGAAGCTGTGCTTCAGATTCATCATCTAAAATGACTAATGATGGAATCCTGAGTCTAATGAGTTCCACACAGGTCTGGCCTTCCTCTAGTGTAGTTCTGGGGATAAGTGGCATCTCATCAAATAAAGTCAAATCCTCTGAAAAATGTATGTAAAGATTCTTCCAAACCATCTTAAGCCAAGAAACAGGTGGGTGATTTCTGTTTTCATCACATGGATACCACTGCACAATCAACTCTCTGCCAGGCCAGAATGCATTCATTACTTCTTTGATAAGACGTGCAAATCGTTCTGGGTTTAGAAGCTGCAGCTGAGTACATGGTCTTCCTGTAAATCATATATAGAAAGGTTATAAATACATATACATTCTACTATAATAGCTTTCTTTTTTTCTTTTGAGACAGAATCTCACTTCATCACCCTGGGTAGAATGCCATGGCATCATAGCTCACAGCAATCTCAAACTCTTGGTCTCAAGTGATCCTCTTGCCTCTTCCTCCAAGTAACTGTGAGTACAGGCACCCACCACAACACCCAGCTAGTTTTAGAAATGGGGCCTCCTCTTGCTCAGGCTGGTCTCAAAGTTCTGAGCTTAGGCCATCCAACCATCTTGGCCTCCCAGAGTGCTAGGATTACAGGCATGAGCCACCATGCCCAGCCTTATTCTACAGCTTTCTGTTCTCAAAGATAAGATAGTACTAGAAAAAGCATAACTTGGCTAAAGTAATTTTTAAATAATAATGATATTCTATAAATAAATCCATACTTATAAAAACCTATGAGAAAGAACTCTCCCTGCTTATTTTAAATAAACATTTTAAATGTGTTTTAAAATGTATCCTATAAAGTTCTGCAAATGGAACCAACATGGAAAACAATGCTGACTGCTTATCTGTCTACAAACAAAAGCACCAAAGGAAAAGCAGGTGAACTTTATATAGTACTTTCTTATTTAAAGGTAAAAATTGATAGCAAACCAAAAAGTTGAGTATTCTTATCCAAAATGCTTGAGACTGCCAATATTTTGGATTTCAAATTTTTTGGATTTGAGAATATCTGCATTATACTTACCAGCTGAACATTCCAAATCCAAAAATCTGAAATCTGAAATGCCACAATAAGAATTCCTTTTGAGCATCATGTTGGTGCTCATTTTAGATTTTGTATTTTGTATTTTGGGGTTAGACATACTCAACTGGTTTGAATGTCTTTTTGTGTTAACTTCATGTTTCCAAGAACACATGGCTGCATGGCACAGAGGGAAAGGTGTGCAATCAGACTACAGGGGCTAGAGTATCAGTCTCGCTTGACCAGCAACGAGATTTACATGGTTTCCTTTCAACCACTAAGCAGATATGTAATTTAGGTGTCATTTCATCTTTCTGAGACTTGAATTCTGTCATCTAGAAAAACAATGGAAATGTGGCTCTAGGTCTAAAGACTTCTCTATACTCATGACCAAATATGGAGCATATTAACAACTTTTCCTAAGTAGCTTTTACCTAGCTAGTTATTATTTACTGAACTACCTTCTGCAGAGCCCTGGGATTCTGCAGAAATGCTTCAAGGGCAGGCAAAAAGAGTAAGGGGGTGCTGCTGTGAGGGTAGGAGTGTCACCCACCAGAGCAGCTCTACTTTACACTGTTTTATAAATTAGGAAGAGGAAAGTTTTTGCTGATTTTAACCGCTGTCCCCAAAATTAACTTTCTAAGTATGTTTTGTGCATTTAGAATATCAGTAAAAAAAATGGAAAAACAATGCTATATATGTATCAATATCAATAGGTATTATATGTCCATATAGGGAAACAAAAAGCATCTCAAATTTAATCTTGTGGAAGGTAACATTCAATTTCTTCCCTATATACATACAACTTCCAAACTCTAAACAGAGCAACTTCGAAAAATGTTCTGAGGGGGGATATCTCAAGTCTTGGAAACTTTTATATATCATTATTTTTAAATCATTAAGGATACCCTTACTTCAGAGGCACACCTTTCAGGAAGATGACATTACCTTTTACCAAGAAATTATCTTTCACATAATAGTAAGACATTTTAAAATTACTACCACAGAACTTTAATAAAGGGCACACTTCCAAATGTAAGAGGGTATCAATAGAAAAATTCATAGTATTTTTAGCTTCTACACTGTGTGATTTAGAGTAATTCAAGGAGTAAAATTTAAGAAATAATAAAAATTTTGTCAGTGGTGCAACTAGTGCAGCCTCTTTGATCTATGAGTCTCATTAAAATATAATTTTATGACAATGTTCTGAAAAATGCTTCCTAAGTTTAATTAATTCTAACAGAATATCCAAATAATAAGGCAAGAATATGATACACTAAAGATACAAAAGAGTTAGAAATTAAAATTCAGAAAACAAAAATTAAATATGCACCACTTTGTTCTATGTTAATAAGTGCCACATGACATGCATTTATAGATAATCCTAGCCAATTTGTCAACTTATAAAACATATACATACCTACCTTCAGAAAAATCACCTGGCATTAATGCATAAATAAAATGTCAATAAAACACACACACACACCTCATTTATAGCATGCAATTAATACTCTAGTCATGCTCAACTGACAAAAAAAATGATAGAAAATAAAGGAGAGAGAAAATGCAATAAGATACAATTCTAAATATATTAAGTCAATTCAATCTGAAGTCCTGAGTTCTATTTACTTTCTATTTAAGACATTTAATTTAACGTAAACTTTAACTCTTAAGTATTAACGTTAACACAGAAAAACGTCTCCATGTCCTGGGTTAGAAATGCACTGAAACTGTAAGCCACCTCTAATCTATTAAATAGAATCAGAAAAATCTTTTTTTTTTTTTTGAGACAGAGCCTCAAACTGTCCCCCTGGGTAGAGTGCCGTGGCATTACAGCTCACAGCAACCTCCAACTCCTGGGCTTAAGCGAGTCTCCTGCCTCCGCCTCCCAAGTAGCTGGGACCACAGGCGCCCGCCACAATGCCCGGCTATTTTTTGGTTGCAGCCGTC
>CAUYTI010088139.1:0-12084 GCA_963575145.1 Galago senegalensis | reverse complement strand
CTCAAGCTGTCCCCCTGGGTAGAGTGCCATGGCATTACAGCTCACAGCAACCTCCAACTCCTGGGCTCAAGCGAGTCTCTTGCCTCCGCCTCCCAAGTAGCTGGGACCACAGGTACCCTCCACAACGCCCGGCTATTTTTTGGTTGCAGCCGTCATTGTTGTTTGGCAGGTCCGGGCTGGATTCGAACCCACCACCTTAGGTGTACGTGGCTGGCTCCTTAGCCGGTTGAGCTATAGGCGCCGAGCCCAGGAGTCACTTTAAATGTTACCTCTTGGGGAAGACATTCCTGATAATCTCAGTCATAACTAACTAATCACTCCCTCCTCAGCATCCTGTTCAAAATCCAAAAGCGCATATTACATTTGGGTAATTACCAGCTTACAGGTTTGTCTCCTCTACCTCACTCAAGGAATGTTTTCATAATGGAAAGAAAACATAGTCATTGGAGTTTATAGTGACCCAGCCTTTTGAGAACTTGATTTATGAAAATTTGGGGGAAATTTTTAATGGAAAAATTGAGAAGTAACTGTGGGATTTTAAAGCCAATAGTAATTTTTATAGATATTTTCTAATCTCACAGAAAACATTCAGAAGACATTCTCAATTGATAATACTTCATTACATTTGCTTTTAAAAAATTAATAACATTAAGATTTAACAAAAATGAGAGTACAACCTCCAAATTTCCATCTGTGTTGACAAATGGCAAAAAATAAGCCATATTATGAAATAACATGTGAATACTTTTAGAATTCTAGATGACTGATACAATGCAAACTTTATATGCACATAAAGAATAATTACAGAAAATAATGCAAGCTTATTATATGGATGAGGAAGATAGGCAATTAATGCTATAAGGATTTTAAAAAAATACATTGGTTTTGAAAACACAAACCATGCCACAATGAATTTTGTAGACCTTCAATTTCAGCTTCCCATTTCATCGTATCTTCACTTACAGGAAAAGCAGTAATACTCTTTAATTTAAAAACAGAGTTAAAGCACATAATAAGATTAAGTATTTATACCATGGTATACCAGGTAACACTCAATTCTAAAAAACCTCAATTTTCTTTTTTTGATAAGTTTATTTGCTGATCTGAGGAAATGTCTTATTACAAAGAAGTTAAAGAAGATTCCAGAAAAAATATGCAATAGTACATACAAATAAATCATAAGTGTGGAAATCATAAGTAGGACTGGAAGGCCAAGATAATGGTGTATGTGTCATATACTGTCCATGTAAGTGAAAGGAAATTTAAGATTCACTTTAAAAAAGAAGAAAGGAGTTGGAAAGCATATATTCTTCAAAGCATTTTAAAGCTGTATAAATGCTATATGGAAGGGAAATAGGGAAATTTTTATTAAGAAAAAATCCAAAACTACAATTGCATATAAAAGTAATTTTTCCTAAAAATTTGAGGTATTGTTCTAAAGGAGGGATAAGAATGTATTTTATAGAAAACTTTACCAATTATGTTGAGGAATACATGAAATACACTCAATCAATGTTTCTAATAATGGGCATATTATTAAGTATGTAGGTGTTTGTCAAAATGAACAGAACATCTCTATTACCTGTATTTACAGATCCCTTTATTGGATTCTCTTTGACCAGAGAACTACAAAATTTAGGCTGAGTAGAAACATTAAATGCTAGATCCATGCCTCTGGTATGTTTGTTGTTGGACCGAGTAAATGTTTCTAGTATCTCCAATGAAGGTAGTATGTTTAGAGCACAGGTAAAAAATGAACAATGCCACTGAACTACACTTGAAGCAACCGCGGGTAGCACTCCACACCCTCCTTCTAAGGATGGCTTTCCACCCTTTCCCTTAAGCACACCCTCTTTTCTCCCTCTTCCATTTTCATTCTCCATACATTGGTCCAAAACCTTGGTGGCATTTTGGGCAAAGAGTATTGCCTTCCTCTGTGTTAAAATGGTAAAGGGAAGGCCTCTATGTGTTATGCTGCCACATGTGCATGAGACAGTGAGTAATGAAACACAGGGATTAATAGCAAGGGTTTTGATGTCAGGAAACACAGTATGGAATCCTGGGGCCAAATCTTCACTGAATTTTTCTGGAGGCTTAGATTTCTGGTGGTTAAAATTATTACTCATGTCACAGTATTATAATTAATGGGCATTACCTGAGAGACACAGGTGTTTGGAGCTTAAATCCACAGACATACTCAGTACAATGTGTTCAATATTGTCAACCATCATTACTTGTAAGTAATGATAATTTTATTATGAAATATGTTAGTACAGTGAAATAGATTCATTAAATAACAACACTGTAGTGGCAAGTTAGGTTTAACTAAATTGTGACTTATACAACAAACACTGCTTCTTAAAAGTGATTACACAGTGAAATACATCCCTTCACTGCCCGGTACTTGCTTCAAAATTGTTTTCCTTGCGCTCACGGAAGTCTCTTTCCAGCAAGATGCGTGCTCTGGAGTGCATGTCAAGGCACTTGTCCCCAGACTGCTGAGGGTTACTTCGAGGCAGGTAGGTGTCTGAGGTTATGGGTTACTCTCCCACACTTTGTAAACTGAGATCAGTTATTTGCTTTCTAGAACTTGAGAACATTGCCGAGATAAGTGGCTTCTAAATTTGGAATATTAACAGTGACTTTTCTCTCCTGACCTCATCTAAAGGGAACTTCTAGATGGAAAAATTGTGCACCTTCTTGTCTGTGGTGTGTGGCTGTAGTGCCAGCCCACAGCCCAGTCTCAAGACGCACTTGGATAACTTGGATAACTGGAATAACCCTGAGTGGTCGGTCGTGAAATAGAAGCGCAGGGCTGTCTTAGCATGGTGTCCCCGCTTCACAGAGGTAAGGCCGTCCACTCAGTTGGACGAAGCCAAGCAATCTCTTGGCAAGCAACGGGTCCCCTGTAGGAAAGTAGCAAGAATGGGAAGGGGTGCCTGCACCTGTCATCCAATCAGAGACAGGAGCACGTCTCACAGCAGCCAATCTGCCAACAGTCACTTTGAAAAGCCAATGAGATCCATGGTCAACGTGACATCACCTCTCTCAGTCCACCCACTTGGACTCTGAACAACTAGTGTAGGGGATGTGGACAAAGTCCCTCTTTGAAACAACCTTTCCTGTTTCTTTGGATAAGTGACCAGAAGGTACAGGTCTATACTTACTCATTACAAATTATATGGTCAGTTGCCATTCACAGTACATGTGCATAGATTCCTGTTACTTCATAGAATCCTGTAGTTATCCTGGGATAGTGCTTCAGTAGATGGAACTTCGCAAAGTTTCTCAGATTCCATCTCTTTTTGCAGTTTCTGCACTTGGTGTTCCTTTTATCTGGGCATTTGCCACATCCCTTCCACCCCTCTTGCACTCATTTTTCCTTCAGTCATCCTTCTAATTTAGTGACCTTTTAAGGGGATCAGGCTCCCCACTTTTGCCACGCCACATACCTTATGGTTGTGTCCTTGTCATACTGTGTCACAATAGCCTGTAAGCCAGGTATCTAGAGGCGCTGTAGTCACCAACTACTGTGCCTCGCATCTTTGTTCATGTTTACTTACCAATTTAATGGAAATTGGATGTAAGTTCACTTAGTTCACTCATTTCACAAATACTTACAAAGCACTCATCTTACATGCTGTGGAAAAATTCAAATGAATTAACCATGTTTATGGCGCAATGTATAATTAAAAAGTATACAAAACCAGGCAGGGCCATGGTGACAGTCCATCCCCTGCAGTGCTTAGGGCTAGGTAGTAAATACACCCCCTATTCCCCTCCTGCTCTTGGCTCTGTCCCCATCAGGCTTACCTCAGATGAGAGTGCTAGGGGTTACCAGCCATCTGTGTGAAGAGTTAACTCTCATGCTATACACCAACATAAATTAAAGTGTTAAATATAAAAAACAAAACCATGGCCAAAATAAAATATAGGCAAACATTTTTTTGCTCTAGGGTAGCGAAGGAGTTTTCTACCCATAAAGGTAAATAAAGAAAATATTAAAGGCACAATGTGATAAATTTGACTACCTCTAAAGCTCCTAATTATATTGCAAAATAAATTACCATTTAAAGAAGGAAAAGGCAGATAACAAAATAAAGGGAAGTCTTGGTAAGATATGTTCTTGCAACCATTAAGAAAAAGAACACTTACATATAAAATTAACAGAATGCATTTTAAAAATTTATAAAATGAGTATGTGAAATAATGTATAGTTGGCTCTCCACATCTGTGGGTTCTATACCTGTGGATTCAACCAAACATGGATCAAAAATATTTGTTAAAAAAAGCATCTGTACTAAACATGTACAGACGTTTCCCCTTGTCATTGTTCTCTAAAGAACCTAGTGTAACAACTATTTGCATAGCATGTTTATTATAAAAAGGTAATTATAGGTATTAGGCATTATAAATAATCTAGAAATGGTTTAAAGGTTATATGCAAATCCTAAACTGTTTTGTAAACAGGACTTGAGAATCCTTGGATTTTGGTGTCCATGGAGGTCCTGGAATCAGTCTATCATAGATACTAAGGGATATTTACATACACGTATTAAATTATCTTGACGATTTTTTTACTACCTGTCAATGGACAATGATCATATCAGTATTAGAGCAAAAATAAAACAAAATGCATATATAGAGTATTAAATAGATTGTCAAACACATAAAAAATATGATGTTATATTATTTTTATACCAAATTTTATATATTGATTTTTTTCCTTTAAAATATATCCCCAACTAAAGGAACATATTTACATGAATGGTTCAAATAATAAAAGAAAACTGAAATAAGACCCAAATTCTCAACAAATTTCCTATGACATGCCTTCCTATTATATTTAGAGAAAAGGATAAAGTCCTTGTTTTGATCTCTGGGGTCTGTGGCATCTTCTCTCACTGTCGCCTGGTCGTTCAGCTTCAGCCACACAGACCTCTCTGCTGTTCTATGCAATGTGAGGCTCCCTCCACACCCAAGGGAACTGTAGTCTCTGAGAGAAAAGAGAATGGCAGACTGCTCACTCCCTTTAGATCCTAGGTCAACTCACCTTCTTAGTGGGATTTTCTCTGTCTATCCTGTCTAAAATTTCATCTCATTTTCCCATCAATCACCTCCTGTATTTTTCTCTTATATAGTATCTCTATCAAACATAAGGTTTTCTTTAGTTTCTTGTGTTTATATTCTCCACCAGAAAGTAAGCTCTGGTGGAAGGAGCTTTAGCATTTTGTTTATAATTCATTATCATTGTATAAAAAGTGTCTGGGACATAGTACTCTCTTGATAAGTACATGTATCGTGAGTGCCTAGAAAGGAATGCCTAGAAAATATGATGCTGAAATGCTAACAGCTTGCCATCACCTTTGCCACAAGGCGAAGGACATGCTACCTAGTTCTCCATTCATGCTTCTCAGTATTTCCTAAAGATAACAATAATGATATCCACATCCTATTGCTTTGAACCTTGTCTCTTTACAAAATTTAATTCATTCAGTGCTTGCTTCGGCAGCACATATACTAAAATAGAAGAAGAGAAGATTACCATGCCCCCCTGCGCAAGGATGAAACGCAAATTCATGAAGCGTTCCACATTTTAAAAAATTATTAATTCATTTACTATTTAACAACTTTTTGAGTTGTTTTTTACCCCTATTTTATAGATGAGGAATTGAGGCTAATTAACTTATCCACTATGTTAAAGCTAATTCCTTGATGGAACTGGTATGAGATAGGTCACCTGAATCAAAATCCTAACTTGTCACCATTAAGCTATAGTGTTTGGGAGGTCTCAGAAAAGATGAAATACTAACAGGCAGATGTGATCCAAAGGCAATGAGGAAATGGTAACAGATTTCAGCGCAGAGTAAAATGATTAGATTGACATGTTAGAGAAATTACCCTCGTGGGAGAGTGGAAAATGGAAGTTCAGGAGCAGGCTGGAGTCAGGAAGTGAATAGGCCATTGCAATAAGACAGATGATAAAATATGTAGCTTATTCTAGTCAGTGGAAGGGACGACATAAAGAAGAATATGGCATTTAAACGTAGCATGAGCCAGAGTTCTCTGAGGGTGGAGGGGCCCTTTGTGAGAAAGCAACAGTGGCTTCAAAATTTCTTAGTTGAGCTGTAAGAAATGCGTGGTGTGGTCACATATCCTGATTGGGAACAGAAGAAGACTATTAGATTCGGAAGAGAACAGTGAGCTGAAATCAAGGGAGAAGAGGCCTTTTTGAAAGTCCGGCATAAATCTCGCATATGGCCAAGAGGCTGAAAAATCAAGGACTAAAGGGCATCATTTGGATGTGGCAGTTGTTGGATCATCACTGAAGTTATTTGGGAGAGGAGCTTCAGGGCAGATTCTGGTTGAAAGGTGGACTAGAGGAACAATCCTTAGGAATTTGAGGGGAAGAAGTGGAGATAATGAATGTAGATCCACGAGGCACCACACAGAAAAGGGATGAAATCGGGCAGAACCTCATTCTTTTACCTGCTGTTTTAATGATAATAATGACTTTATTGTTTTGATGTAATGAAGTACAAATGCCAGTTGTATTAGATTCCTAATACTATAACAAATTACTACAAACTTAGTGGCTTAAAACCCACAGATGTTACAATTCTTTCAGTTTTTGAATGGCTTGTTGCCACGCGCCGCCACCTCCGGAGCCTCAGCAGAGCATCCTCTCCCTGTGGACTCCAGCTTCTCTCTTACAAAGACCTTTGCTATTTACGCTGGGCACACTCTAGGTAATCCTGTATCATCTCGGATCTCAAAATCGTTAAGTTAATCACATACGCAAAGCTCCTCTCAACAGGTGCAGGAACACCGACAGGATGTGTGGATTAGGACTGGAACAGCTCCAGGAGAGGGGTGTGGCGGGACAGGAATCTCAGCTGAGGTCCCACCCCACTCTCCGGGGCACAGAGCACAGCGAGGCTGCAATGCCCGCCACCGCCAGAAGGGAGAAACATCTTGTCCTGCCTGCCGCGTGGGTACCGGCGTGAGACGACGCGGCGCCGCCTCCTCAGGTGGCACAGGCGGGCGTGAAAGAACGCGCGGCCCGCTGTGCCCCAGGGGTAGGGAGCGCGCGGCCCCACAGTGCGCAGGTGTGAGAGAGCGCTCGGCCCGGCTGTGCGCCGAGGTGAGGGAACGCGACTCCTCAGCGCCGCCCTGCCTGAGAGGATGAGGCACCGCCACCACTTCAGCGCAACGCTCTCGGGACACGACGCAGGCGCTCCGGAACTCCAACGGTGAGTGCGGCCTTACCGTCCCAGCCCCGCCTGCTGAGGGGCAGCTGGTGTTCAGAGACCCGGGATGGGAGCTCCGTGTGGAAAGTGGAAACGGAGAGCACACTGTGTCCACCCCGAGGTCTTCCGTACGCGGGTTGCAGTGGCCGCTGGTGTGACTCTACTCAGTGGCTTCTTCACGCTAATGTGACAGCGCACTGTTAACTGGGCGCTTGGTTCCACAGCTGTGCGGAGCTGGCTTTGTGTCGGGCTCGGCCTCTGTAACCAAGTTTGGTGTCGTGTCTGCTTTACTGACGGGGTGTTGACAGGATGGTTTATGAAGGTTGTTTACTTCTTGGCGGGGCGTGGGGGCGGCACCTGTAGTCCCAGCTACTGGGGGGAGGGAGGCTGAGGCAGGAGGACCGCTGGAGCCCAGGAGTGTGAGGTTGCTGTGAGCTATGACGCCACGGTGGTCTGTCCGGGGTGACAGAGTGAGACTCTGTCTCGAAAAAAAAATCGCTTACTTCCAATAATTTTATATCTCTAGGGAACTATGAGTAGCAGCACAATGAATAGTGCTCTTTTTCCCGCCCCATAGATTCCCCAGTGGTGACTGACTGCTGTATCAGATTCGCCACTGCACACAGAGTACTCTTGGGTATTTAACCCAAAGCAGGGACATTGACTGTGGTGCCCATTAACTCTCAAATCGGGAAATACCCAGTTCCTACCTGACAGTTCAATCCATTGGCTACCTCACTTCATCACCTGTGGCTGCTACGGAAGGCGCAAGTCCCAGCAGTCCGCAGACGCCTGCAGCTCAGGTTTGTCCGTGCACCTCGCCTTGCACCTGTTTCCTCTTCATGTTTTTCCTCTGAGTGCGGCTGTTGTACTAATAAGCCTGTCATTTAAGTTAATTAATGGAGTAGTGGATGAGAGATTAATTTTATTTATAGAAAAGTCAGTAATTTCAAACAGCTAGGATATCTTTTTTTTTTTGGCCGGGGCTGGGTTTGAACCCGCCACCTCCAGCATAGGGGGCCATTGCCCTACTCTTTAGAGCTACAGGCTCCGCCTGAGGATATCTTTTTAAAGAGTTTTGTTTGTTTTGGGGGTTTACTTTTATATTTTTATAGTAAATGTATAAGTAATGTTATTAACTAGCATAGTATGTATTAAATATATCTCCCTCTCTATAGATTATAAGTTTAAAATATTTTTTTCTAAAGTGGTTATATTTTTAAAGTATTTTCATTTAAAATAAATTTATAGTTTATGTTTCACTGAGTCTATACAGTGTCCTGGGTCTTTGGTATTATGGACTGTAGTCTCTTATCTATGACAGTAGGGTTTCGAATTGAAGAAATAATTTTTAGATGTTGACATGTAGGCTTCTTTGGTTTCATCAGGGCTTATCTAGTAGTGTTTAGTATGTACTGGTTACTTGGGATAACAGTGCCATCATCACTTTCACTTTAGTTTATGTGTTTATATTCTGGACTTTAGTTTTTTTTTGACATGGTAATGGCTATGATTTAAAGTATTAATTTTGGAGTCATAAGGTATTTTATTTGAAAATTAATATAGTTAATAAAGGGACAGGAAAGTAGGCATGTTTTGTATATAATAACATAGATAGCAATTGGACTAATAGTGGACCACCCCTCCCAACATGGCTATTGTTGTTTTAGGACCATAGTGTTTGTAGTTTAGTGTTAAAGAATCCATTCATTAGAGTTATGTTTTGGGTCACTTTATTAATAGTCTGTATTTTTAATTGACTTGGTATTATTTGACAAAATAATATGTATCTTTGAAATTTTGGCATTTATGGTTATGTGTTAGTAAGACATTGTTTAGTTTGAGTTGTGTCTTAATTTTGTATTAATAGTGTTTCTAGCTTGAGAAGTAGTATTTAAGGCTTTTGTTATAGTACAGGTCAAGTGGATAATCTGAATATTAAGACTGATAGGCATAGTAGGCATTATGAAAATGAATAAGGATAGGACTTAATAAATGTATATTATTATGGCAGATGTTGTGGAATGTACTTTTTTAGTATATTTATTAGGTGTGTCTGGTGAGTGTTGTATGTTTCATATTTGGTGTAGGAAAGGTGTACAATGTTTAATAGTGTAGGGTCCACCATTGTTAAATAAAATGTGATGTATTTATTTTAGTGTGAATTAAATAAATTTATATATTTTTATCTTGATGGAGAAGTAGAATGTCTATATTTTGAGAACTTACAGTCAAAGTTGATTAAGAAGATGGAGGGATGTATTGTTTTAACTGGAGTCTGGTATCTTTTTTCTTTGTTCTGGCCCACAAATCCCAGTCAGATATTTGAAGGTAGTTTATTTAGGGATACTGTTATTTTAATTGTGTGTTTTTAAGAGTTTTTATTGTAGACTAAATATTTGGTTAGTTTTGGGGGACCTTTTTGATGTGTCATTTTTTTGGGGGGGATGAGTCTTCTCTCTAGAGTCTTAATTAGGCTATTTTAAAAAATATTTCAGTATGACATATGATTATATTTGTCTATCTATGTCAGACAGTCTTTGGGACATTGATTAGTTATTTTAAGGAATTTTCTTGTAAAGTCTTGATTAGTTCCATTTTCATGTTAAGTTAATATAATTTAGTATGATAACTTAGGCTTGTGTAATTGTTATTTTAAAATAGTTAAAATAGTTGAGTTGTATTAGTTGCCTGTCCTGTTTATGTCTTATTAACTGTCTAATATTTTTTCTTTTGAGTGTCACCTTACACAAAGAAAATAAGGTCTTTGTAGACCTTTGTAGATGACATCATTATGGGTAGTCTTAATGCGACCCAGTGATGAGTAGTTAGGGATTATTTGGGGGTTTGTGGCCCTGAAGTTTTGGAGGTAGGATAAAACAGAAGCCTGTCTCATGGCACAAAGACTTAAAAGGCCCCTATACTGGAGAATCTCACATGTCCTGAGAAGAAGGAAGTACTTGCAGCCCCAGAACTTGAAAGGCAAAAGTCCATCTTGGTTAGATAAGCATTTATCCTTTCCTTTGTCCGTAGTGCCCCTGAGGTTTTGTAGGGAGCCTTAACTGGAGCCAGATCCTGGTCAGCAAAGGCAAAGTAAGCTCTAGAATATATCTTTAGTGTCCAGAGAGTAGGAGGCTTGTGGCAAGATGCAGTATCCTCAGCTCTAATGTAGTATAAAATACTAGCATGAATTCATTTCCTGGAGGTGACCTCTGGGTTGCCCCAGTCTATTTATAATAGCATGGCTGTGAAGCATCATGTGGGGCATGGGCCACCTCATGATTAGACAAGTCACCCTATATCTTAGATGCTTCTCCAGTGTGTCCAGGGACATGTGTTCATTTCATTCACAGACTTTCTTAGTAGCACATGGAGGCTTGGCTTTCGGCTGTGACCTGGGTCAGTAGCCACTTAACCAACTTCACCTTGCCTTCCTCTATGCATATAGGAGTAGCTATACTAAGTTTGCGAGTTCTCCTGAGCAAAACATCTGTATGTGATGGTGCTCAGACACAGTGAATTCTCCTCATTGAAATGGCAAAACCTTTAGAGACCATGTGTGGAGGCGTGGATTATGGCAGGGGAAAGTTCTGATGGGCGAGTGTTCAGGAAAGTGTTTAAAAAATTTTAACAATGTTACTTTGGGAGAATTTTTATCTCCCATTGTTATTACCTGATGTTTTTCTGGAGATACTGGCTTTGGGGAAGCAGATCACAGAGGTAACATGACCCAGGACACTGGCCTTTTCTTTTTTGTTTCTTCTAGAATCTTTACAGTTTTGTATGTTATGTCTTAGGATGATTTTGAGTGTAAGCTATAAAGTTTATGTTTACATTTCTTTAATTTCTTTTATTTTTCACTTTACTGTTCCCTCTCTCACCATTTTAAAAGAAGACTCAGGATAGTGAACCTATTTGAGTTTGAATTTCAAAAATTGTGGCACTGAATCTCTGAGTTGTGAACTTAAGTGGTTTGGCATGACCATCAGGAGGGACCACTGCAGCCCTGTGAAGGCTGAGGAGCTGTAGTACACTTGATGATCAGCTGGGGGAAAATCAGCTGTCCTGCCTTCAGCATAAGTGCTGGATAGTGTAAGAGGCCACGACTCTGACTCATGAGCCCAGTCCAGGGGCAACACTTGGTGACTCTGGTATCTGCATAGATTGCTGGCCAGAGAGGGCCACAGAGGTGGAGAAGGCCAAGAAAGGTGAGTGAAGGTTGGGGTGGGGGTGGGGTTGAGTTAGGGATAGAGTTGGGGTTGAGGTTGGGGTTAGGGTTAGGGGTTAGGTTTGGGGTTAGGGATAGGGTAGGGTTAGGGTTAGGGTTTACGGGTTAGGGGTAGGGGTTGGGGTTAGGGTTAGGGGTTGGGGTTGGGGTAGGGTTAGGGTTAGAGTTGGAGGTGGGGGGTAGGGGTAGGGTTAGGGTCAGGGTCAGGGGTCAAAGGTTAGGGTTGGGGGTTAGGGGTTAGGGGGTAGGGGTAGGGTTAGGGTTAGAGTTGGAGGTGGGGGGTAGGGGTAGGGTTAGGATCAGGGTCAGGGGTCAAGGGTTAGGGTTGTGGTTGGTGTTGGTGTTGGGGTTAGGGGTTGGTTAGTGTAGGGGTTAGGGTTAGGGGTACGTTAGGGTTGGGGTTGGGTTAGGGTTGGGGTTAGGGTTGGGGTTAGGGTAGGGTTAGGGTTGGGTTAGGGTTAGGGTTTAGGGTTAGGGGTTAGGGTTAGGGTTAGGGTTTAGGGTAGGGTTTAGGGTTAGGTTTAGGTTTAGGAGTTAGGGGTAGGGTTTAGGATTAGTGTTAGGGGTTAGGGTTAGGGTTGGGGTGGGAGTTGGGGTTAGGTTTGG
>CAUYTI010088138.1:0-26407 GCA_963575145.1 Galago senegalensis | reverse complement strand
TTTTTTTTTTTTTTTGGAGACAGAGCCTCAAGCTGTCCCCCTGGGTAGAGTGCCGTGGCATTACAGCTCACAGCAACCTCCAACTCCTGGGTTCAAGCGAGTCTCTTGCCTCCGCCTCCCAAGTAGCTGGGACCACAGGCGCCCGCCACAACACCCGGCCATTTTTTGGTTGCAGCCATCATTGTTGTTTGGCGGGCCGGGCTGGGGATTCGAACCTGCCACCTTAGGTGTACGTGGCTGGCGCCTTAGCCCTTTGAGCTATAGGCCCCAAGCCAGGAATGAATAATTTTCAAAGAGAAGTGACTTTGAATTGCAGCTCATCTTCAACAAAGATTTTGAAGATTTTTAGAGA
The DNA here is from genome assembly GCA_963575145.1 of Galago senegalensis. Classification (NCBI taxonomy): domain Eukaryota; kingdom Metazoa; phylum Chordata; class Mammalia; order Primates; family Galagidae; genus Galago; species Galago senegalensis. The sequence continues at coordinate 26,055 of CAUYTI010088138.1, read as the reverse complement.
AGAGACAAGACAAAGGAACAGGACTTTGAGTCTTTAGGGGCAGCAAATTATGGGAAGGCAAATAAAATGGCAGTTAAAGACTAGTAAGTAAACCTTGTTTTAATTCCTCTCGTGCTATCTTTAGGCTGTTAAGCTCTAAAATTGTCTTTAGTGGTTAGCCTTTGTCTTTCCTGACAGAGAGGGGAGAAGGTCTCCCCTCTTTTTATAAGACAAAGCCTTTTTTTAAGTAACCCTGGGTGGAGTGCTGTGGCATCACAGCTCACAGCAACCTCCAACTCCTGGGCTCAAGCGAGTCTCCTGCCTCCGCCTCCCTAGTAGCTGGGACTATAGGTGCCTGCCGCAACGCCCAGCTATTTTTTGGTTGCAGCTGTCATTGTTATTTGGCGGGCCCAGGCTGGATTCCAACCCACCAGCTCAGGTGTATGTGGCTGGCGCCTTAGCCACTTGAGCTGCTTGAGCCACAGGCGCTGAGCCTTTTGTTTTGTTTTTATCTCATATTAATATAAGAGTACAAATGATTAGATTACATTGTTTGCATTTGTTAGGTAAAGTTATAGTTGAGCCCTTCACCCAGAGGCTGTGCTATATCTTAATATTCTGTCCATTCGGTGAGAGCACACCAATCCTCCTCCCTCCTCCCCTCTCACCTCTTCTGGCTTCCCCACTCAAATTTAATTGTGTTTTTCTCTTGTGTGGCCATGTAGTTGTTCATCTACTGGTTTCATATTAGTATTGAGTACATTTGATATCTACTTTTCCATTATTGTGATAATTACTAAGGAGAATGAACTTCAACCCCATCCAGGTAAACACAAAAGATGAAAAGTCTCCATCTTTTTTTATGGCTAAAGAGTAGTCTATGATTGATATATATATATATACATATATATATATATATGTATATATATCGCAGTTTATTAATCCATTCATGGGTTGATGGGCAGTTGGGTGGCATTTTTGTTTTTGTAAATCTTCTCAAGAGACTGCAACTCAAAATAATCATTATGCCAAAGTGCTATATTTTGGGGGTGGCATATTCTGGTCTCCCACAGTGGATTTTTTTTTTTTTTTGGCTGGGGTCAGGGTTTGAACCCATCACCTCCAGCATATGGAGCTGGCACCCTACTCCTTGAGCCACAGGTGCTGCCCTGTTCATCTTTTAATTGTGCATTCTTTTCCTTGTCTGAGCTGTTCACTGAGGCTGCCTGTAGTAATTTCAGAAGGAGTGGAATGTATTGTTTGGGTGCATACATGGGGGTTATATGTCAGGAAGTAGAAACTTATCTTGTTTTTAGGTATGGCAATTGTCTTCCTAGTGGGCTTTAGTTTGCCTGGGGCAAAATCCCCACTGCAGCTGGCTATTTAGTACTAGTGTCAGAGGGAAAAGATGCTTCAGATACTCCAGAAGCAGTTGCCCAATTAACTACCCCAAAGAATGGCCCAGAGCCCTCGTTCACTTGTATTTATTGACTGTGACTTTAGGGGAGAGTTCTTTCTCAATCTTTCTGTTTTTACAACATTCTTCCTGTGCATGATTTTTTTTTTTTACAAGTGTCATCAATCTAACTTTCTTTTCTTCCTTTAATGTTAAACTTAGAATGGTCTTGTGTAGTCCTTCTTCTTTCCAATATTATATGTATTCATCTGTTTTCTTCTCTTACTATTTTTATGATTTCATGCTTTACATTCAAATCTTTAAGTCATCTGGAATTTATTCCAGTGTTAGCCATGAGCTGGGACTCTTGACTTAATTTTTTTCCTAATGGTGAGTTAGTTGTACCCACCATGTTTTCCACATGTGGGCTTTTAAAATGCTGCTCAACCCTAAAAGCTCCATAAAAGTCTATGAGTTAAGAATAGAAAAGCGAGAACTGTAACTCAGTCAGCTCCTAATTTCTGCTCCATTACTGCTCACTTTGGGACTCTGGCAAATCTAGGTGCTCTTTAGGGAAAAGCTCTGACCAATGATTTAAGGCTGGGAGGGCCAAGGCAGAGAGGAAGATTTGCAGAGAACTCTCTAGAGGAGGCTAATAGTTGCAGTGTCCCAGCCACTGTGCGTAGCCTTGTAAGAAAGTCACTCAGTCACTCACCCTTTCAAGAAGCTGTGGGGCTCCAAGATCTACCCTTTAAGTACCTTTTCTTTCTCCAGCACTCACGTCCTTTTCCTGCTCCCTCAAAATCTGGCTCCAAACCAGTGAGCCTAACATGTTCCTCCTCCTGGGTCCCCACTGCAATTTGCCCATATCTCTAGCGCAATTTTTGTTGAATGTCTGTCATGGATGAATAATTTGTTGATAAAGTTATCATGCACGAAGGGTGCCATATGCCAGGTGCAGGGGAAAAAAATGCACCAAAAGATAAGGAGTTACTACTGCCCCATAGACACATTCATCTGTGTTATTTGTTGAGGCACCAGCAGGTTCATGGCACAGTGGTTGGCACCACACAGCAGCTGTGACTTTGAGTAGGCTGCCTGAAGCTAAGGAATCCTTATTCTTTTTGACCAAACACTAGGTCCTGGAGATACCAGGAAGAGTTGACTTTGTCTCTTTCCTCAGGGAAATACAATATATAATGTGGTGTGTACGTGTGTAGACAGAACCTTAGAAGAAATTCTGGGCAGGGAAAAATCAGGCATATCAAAACCTTCAAAGAGAGCAGGCAATGCAGCTGAGTTGGAGAATGTTCCCTCAACTATAAAAACAAGCGCAGCAGTGCTGAACCAGCATTTCCTGAGCTCTGAATATGTCTGAGGCTCTAAACTCTTTTTTTTTTTTTTGACAGAGTCTCAAGCTGTCACCCTGGGTAGAGTGTCATGGCATCATAGCTCACAACAATCTCAAACTCTTGAGCTTAAACAGGTCTCTTACTTCAGCCTCCCAAGTAGCTGGGAGTATAGGCGCCTGCCACAATGCCCAGCTATTTTTTTATTGTAGCTGTCATTGTTTTTGTTTTGAGATAGAGCATCAAGCTGTCGCCCTCGGTAGAGTGCTGTGGCATCACAGCTCACAGCAACCTCCAACTCCTGAGCTCAAGTGATTCTCTTGCTTCAGCCTCCCAAGTAGCTGGGACTACAGATGCCCGCCACAACGCCTGGCTATTTTTTTTGGCGGGGGTGGGGAGTGGCCCGTCGTAGTTGTCATTGTTGTTTGTAGGCCCTGGCTGTATTCAAACCCGCCAGCTCTGGTGTACGTGGCTGGTGCCTTTGCCACTTGAGCTACAGGCGCCGAGCCTGTAGCTGTCATTGTTGTTTAGCAGGCCCCAGCCGGCTTGAACCTGCCAGCCCCGGTGTATGTGGCCCTGCGGAGCCAGGAGGCTCTAAACTGTTTGTGTGCTTTCTCTCTCTTTTTTTTTTGAAACGGAGCCTCAAGCTATCCCCCTGGGTAGAGTGCCATGGCATCACACTCACAGCAATCTCCAAATCCTGGGCTCAAGCGAGTCTCTTGCCTCAGCCTCCCAAGTAGCTGGGACTACAGGTGCCCGCCACAACGCCTGACCATTTTTTTTGGTTGCAGCCATCATTGTTGTTTGGCGGGCCGGGCTGGGGATTCAAACCCACCACTTTAGGTGTATGTGGCTGGCACCTTAGCCGCTTGAGCCACAGGCGCCGAGCCTGTGTGCTTTCTCTCATTTGACCCTCACAGAAACCAGGTGGCATTATTGGTTCCATTTTGTAGATGAGGAAACTGAGCCTCAGAGAGGGCAAATGATTTACCTAAGGTCATAAAGAGGCAGCCATAAGCAGAAGCCAAGGTAAAGGAAAGGGTTAACTTTGGAAAGGAGAATGACCTAATGCTTGGCCGTCTGTACTCCCTCCCCTTCTTCTCCCTGGAACTAGTTGGTGCATTTGAATAGTTTTAGTCCTCTGGGCCCTTGCTCTGGTGGTTTCTTTTGCCCACAATGCATTTCATAGCATTTCTCTTCTAGTGAAATCTTACCTTTCATTAAAGGCCTGCTCTAATGTCTTCTTCCCCCTCCCTGTTCCCCTTCCATGGCTCCTATATTCCCCCCAGACAAGGGTCTAGCCTAGCCCTTTGGATCAAATTCATATTCTTCCAAGGCCCTGCCATCCCCCAGGCTGTTGCTCACAAATTCTACCCATTTTGATGTTTCCAGGGCCAAATACATGGTGTGGCACACATACTTGTTAAATAACTGTAGGAAGAAAACCAACATCTTTTTTTTGAGACAGAGTCCTACTCTTATCACCTACGCTAGAGTGCCATAGCCTCAGCCTAGCTCACAGCAGCCTCAGACTCCTGGGTTCAAGCAATCCTCCTGTCTCAGCCTCCCAAGCAGCTGGCACTATAGGCAGGACACCATGCCCAGCTAATTTTCCTATTTTTAGTAGAGACAGGTGTGTGTGTGGGGGGGGACTTCTCTCCAGCTGGTCTTGAACTCCTGAGCTCAAGCAATCTTCCTCTTCCTGCCTTGACCTTGCAGAATGTTAGGATTACAGGTGTGAGCCACTGTGCCCAGCCAGAAAACTGACATCATTCTGAGCACAGCCAGCATGTCAGTCTCAGGGTTCACATTGTTCAGAATCCATCTGTCTGAATCCTCACCCAAAGATTAGGTAATATAAAGCTAAACCATAAAACTACCCACTCTTTTGACTTGTCTTTTGCATTATATCCTTGAGAACCATCATTTTTTCCAAAAGATATTTTGCACTTCAAGCAAGAATTAATCAAAAGAGAATTTCTTTTTCTTTTTTTTTGCAGTTTTTGGCTGGTGTGGGTTTGAACCCTCCATCTCCAGCATATGGGGCCAGCGCCCTACTCCTTTGAGCCACAGGCACTGCTCAAAAGAGAATTTCTTAATTTCCATGTGTAGTAAAAAAAATTGCAGTGAAATACCTATAACAAAATTTACTCAGTGATTTTCATGTGTGCAGTTTAGTCATGCTTACTACATTCACATTGTTGTGAAATCTCCAGAATTTTTTATTTTACAAAACTGAAACTCTGTGCTCATTAAATAATAACTTCCCATTTTTCCCTACCCTAGCCCCTGGCAACCACCATTCCCATTTCTGTCTTATGAATCTGATTACTTTAAGTACCTCATATAAATGGAAACACACAATAGTTGCCTTTTTGTGACTGGCTTATTTCACATACTAGAATATCTTTAAGGTTCATCCATGTTGTAGCATGTATCAGAATTCCCTTCCTTTTTAAGACTAAATAATATTCCACCCAGGTGTAGCTTTTTTGCTTGTTTATTTAACTTTCAGCTTTTCTATTACCTCTTTATCTTTCAGTTTCTATTTTTGCTATTATTTTCTAGTTTTAATGCATTGTGATCAGAGAATGTTATCTGTACTCATTCTACTTTTTGAAATACATTGAGGTTTTTGTTTAGGTTTTTTTTTTTTGTGGTCTCATATGTGATCATTTATAAATGATTCACGGACACTAGCAAATAGGGCATAATCTAGGTTTTCGAGGTATGGAATTTTTTATCTTTTAATTCAATTTACCTCACTATTTAACAAATCAAGTCCATACTTATTATATGGTTTATTGGCCAGTTGGGCTAAGAAAAGTGAATTAAAATTCCCTTTAATTATTGCATTTCTATTTCCCCACATATTTCCAGTCATTTGTTTTTTCTTTAAAAATTCTGATGCCATCCTATTTCATGCACATACAACATATCTTCATTGTAGATCCCAGACTTTATCATTATAAAGTGTTGTTCTGTATTTTGTTTTCTGATTTTTTTTGTGAATTCAATCATGCCTGATATTGGTTACAATATCGTAACCTCTGTTTTCTTGTTGCTTGTATTTGCGCGTGTGGCATTTGTTTTTGTTTTCTGTTTTTCGTAGCCTTTTACTTTTGGTCTCTCGGAGGAGCACTGTTTTAGATATATCTCTTGCACATAACACTAGTTGCATCTTATGTTGTGACTCCACAAAGCTGTTTCTCAAGAGTGAGATCACTGGGTCAGAGGTAAAGAATGCTTTTGTAGCTCTTAACCCTCACATCCAAAAATACTGTTTTTCAGAGGCTGGACCAATTTATCCTGTCACCAGCCATTTAGAAGCAAACCATTTCTCCACTCCTGCCAGCACAGCTATTATACTACTGCTTAAATTTTTAATAGGTGAAAATAGGATCTCATTGTTTTTCCATTCGCTATTCTTGGCTTCATCAACTTCTACTTTAAGTAAGTTAAGATGGAAGAAAGATGAATTCAAAACAAAATATCCCTCTCACAGATCTTCAATGAGATTGATGGGTGGTGGGGTTTCTATTCTCTTTTTTTTAGAGACAGAGTCTCACTTTGTCGCCTTTGGTAGAGTGCCATGGCATCACAGCTCACAGCAACCTCCAGCTCTTGGACTTAGGTGATTCTCTTGCCTCAGCCTCCTGAGTAGCTGGGACTACAGGTGCTGGCCAGAACACCTGGCTATTTTTTTTTTTTTTGGTTGCAGTTTGGCCAGGGCCAGGTTCAAACCCACCACCCTCCGTATAGGGGGCCAGCACCCTACTCACTGAGCCATAGGCGCCGTCCAATGGTGGGGTTTCTTATTCCTGATTCTAGTAGTGACAATGAATCAGACCTTTCCCACAGGTGCCTCAGGCCAGGAGAAATTATCTATGTTCCTTCCTCATTGCCCTGCACCTTGCTTTCTCTCCTTCCATAGTGAATAGGTAATATACCACAACAGGAAGGTAGGGGCTGGAGCTAGAATGAATAGATTCAAATCCTAGCCCCATCTCTACCTAGCCACTTATTAGCTGGGTGATATATGGCAGTTACTTAACTCTCTCTGTGCCTTGGTTTCCTGAGGCAGTAATTCTCACGGGTAATGAAGATTATATATAATAGTAAAGCTTCTTAAAATTGTGCAAAGTAATTAACATAGGCAAAGGATGCTGAAGGGCTATTACTGTTGGTTCTGCCTCTGGAAGATTCTTTCCCCCATTCTGACTATGAGGTTCTTGTGGAAGACATTTCCTTCTGACATGACCTGGCATTCTGAGCCGCTGCATTTAGACTGAGATTGGGCAGTTCCCAGCAAAGCCAATCAGAATCCTTTACTGGGATCTCTGACATTGGGACATGAGAAGGGAAGAAACTCTCAGATGTGAGATCCAGGCTACTGGCAACCACGTTTCCAGCCCACAGAGAAAGCCAGGCTGCAAGAATGAGGCTAATGGATGGAAAGAGAAGCAGGTGCTAGAAGCTGGCATTGTTGGAATCCCTGGTTCCTGCCAGCTCCAAAGTCTTCCTAGCAGCCAATAAATACCCCATTTTCCCTACGCTCACTTGTATTGAATTTCTTTCACTTGCAACCAAAAAGGAGTTTTCATGTACCTACTAAGACACTTAGGACAATACAGATTGTGAGATCTCCCATCTGTCTGTCCATGTCTCTCCAAAAGGCCAAAAGCTCTGGCAGGACCCTCTCTGAGACATCCCACACACACATACACTCCAACTGGAGTGAGCTGTGTTCCCTACCCTGCCTGCACACGCCTCTACTTCTCCACACACACCAGAAGACAGCTGTGTCAATGCCCCGGCTGCAGGAACTGCACTTGCTGAACAAGATGTCATCCTGGAAATCTGTGCCCTTCTCTGTACACCCCTTGTCCTTTTCTCACTGCCCTATTCAGTAACTTCACAAATATATAATGAGCACCTGCCAAGAGCCATGTCAGGCCTGGGCCCCAGAGAGGCAGCACACAGTCCCTGCTGTCAAGGAAGCCACAGGCTTGTGGGGCCATCAGGCTGTCAAAAGACAGCTCCAAGAGAGACGGTGGGATGAGTGCTAAACAGATGTTTCTGCCAAGTGCTGCAGGAGCTCAGAGAAGGCCTTGTCATTTGTTGCCTGGGTCAGTTGTCTGTCTGGGCTATCTGCCTCCAGCTTCTCCCACCCCAGTCTGCCCTGCACACTGCTACCAGGCTGTCTTCCTGAACACCACTGTGCAAGTTCCTCTCCCCTGTAGGCCTGAGCCCACATTCCTTAGCCTGGCAAAATCCTAATCCAGATATTGCCTCAACCTACTTTGCCAGCTACATCACTCACTATTCCCCATTCAAAACCTCACTTACAAGTCTAACCAGCTCACTCACCTTCATCACACACATTCAGCATTTTCCTACCACATGCCTCTCCTTGCCCTGTTCCTTCTGCCTCCCATCTCTACTTGTGTTAATTGTACACATCTTCCAAGGTGGAAGATGCCAGATGGATTTTATTCTCATGTGACAGCTCTGATCATCCAGCTGGAGTGTTGTGTTGAGAAGAATTTCATGGACAAACCTGGGCACCATGAAAGAGTAAAGGGATCTGTTTGCAAAATCTGCCAGAGACACCCAGTTTGGTGTGTATGTAGGGGGATGAACACACTTGAGATTCATTAGCAGACCTTGTTTCAGGTCCAGGAAACTTTCCTTGTTCCTTCAAGTGAAATTAATCTCTACCTTTTTTGCACTTTCTTGTTCTTTTATTAAAATTTATTTTTTATTTTTTTTTATTATTTTTTATTGAGACAGAGTCTCACTTTGTCACCCTTAATATAGTGCCCTGGCATCATAGCTCACAGCAACCTCCAACTCTTGGGCTCCAAGCGATTCTCTTGCCTCAGCCTCCCTAGTAGCTGGGACTACAGGTGCCCACCACAACGCTCAGCTATTTTTTTCTGTTGTTTAGCAGACCCAGGCTGGGTTTGAACCCACCAGCCCCGGAGCACTGAGTATGAGCGCCCAGCCTATTTTTTATTTTATTTTAATTAATTAATTTTTTTTTTTTGAGACAGAGCCTTAAGCTGTCCCCCTGGGTAGAGTGCCATGGCATCACAGTTCACAGCAACCTCCAATTTCTGGGCTCAAGAGAGTCTCCTGCCTCCGCCTCCCAAGTAGCTGTGACTACAGGCACCCGCCACAGCACCTGGCTATTTTTTGGTTGCAGCCACCATTGTTGTTTGGCAGGCCCAGGCTGGATTCGAACCCACCACCTTAGGTGTATGTGGCTGGCGCCTTAGCCACTCAAGCCACAGGCACCAAGCCTAATTAATTAATTTTTAGAGACAGAGTCTCACTCTGTAGCCCTGGGCTAGAGTGCCATGATGTCATAGCTCACAGTAACCTCAAACTTCTGGGCTCACGTGATCCTTTTGCCTCAGTCTCCTGAGTAGCTGAGACTACAGGTGCCCGCCACAAGTTTTGACTGATTTTTCTATTTTTAGTAGAGATAGGGTACTGCTTTTGCTCAGGCTGGTCTCAACATTCTAAGCTCAAGTGATCCTTCTGTTCGGCCCCTTTTCTGCACTTTCATAACCCTCTCTCTATGACTCTGTTAGAGCGCAGATTCTCCTACCTTTTTAAGGGTGCATATGTTATTATCTGTTTGAGGAGACAGGCAGTGTCCTGTGAAGTATGGTACAAGGTAGGGTAGGGATTTGTACTATGTATGGAAATATTTGGAATCATGTGAAACACCATCTGCCATTCAACAGTATGTGCACAGCTGCTATAGTGCCTCAAGGCTCCTGTCATGGTGAATTGCCTTTAACTATAGGCCCTTGCCCAGTGCGGACTCTGAGTATAGTGTTACTGTGGCCATGTTTACACTCTGGAACTCACCTCTGTCTCACCTGTCATTTGCTATCTTCTTATTTTTGAGACAGAGTCTCAATCTGTTGCCCCAGGCTAGAGTGCTGTGGCGTCCGCCTAGTTCACAACAACCTCAAACTCCTGAGTTCAAATGATCCTCCTGCCTCACCCTCCCAAGTAGCTGCCATTACAGGTGCCCACTACAATGCCTGGCTAATTGTTTCTGGTTTTAGTGGCGATGAGGTTGTGCTCTTTTTTTTTTTTTGAGACAGAGCCTCAAGCTATCGCCCTGGGTAGAGTGCTGTGGCGTCACAGCAACCTCCAACTCCTGGGCTCAAGCGATTCTCTTGCCTCAGCCTCCCAAGTAGTTGGGACTACAGGCGCCTGCCACAACGCCCAGCTATTTTTTGGTTGCAGCTGTCATTGTTGTTTGGCAGGCCCAGGCTGGGTTCAAACCTGCCAGCTCAGGTGTATGTGACTGGCGCCTTAGCCGCTTGAGCCACAGGTGCCGAGCCAGGTCCTGCTCATACTCAGGCTGATCTCTAACTCCTGAGCGCAAGTGATCCTTCTGCCTTGACCACCAACAGTGCTAGGATTACAGGCGTGAGTCACCATGCCTGGGCTTGCTATCTTCTTATGACTCTGTGATCACTGAGGTTTGAGCTCCCAGCCTCTCTCATTCACTCCTTTTTTCAGGGAATCATTATTGATGCCTGCTGGGTGGCCAGCTCCATGCTTGCTATTATGGATATAAGGATAATGTTTTGCCTTTAAGCTGATCCCTGAGTTAGGAAGAGTGAGGAAGAGGTGGAGGAGAGACATAAGTAACAGGATACAAGAAGTGATCTGGCCCCAAGAGTGCTGAGGAGGCACAGCAGACGGCTTGGGGTGGGGCATCTGATGTAGGGAGGTAATTGACACATCCATACCCTCACCCACTAGAATCCCTCTGCCTCTATTCTCCTCAGCACTTTACAACTTGGACCTTTGATTGCTGCAGCTGCAAGCTCTGTTCCCCATCCCCCAGTTCCAGGACCTGTGTGAATGGAGTCAGGAAACATTTAAATAGCCTCACCACCCCCTGTCTGTTCTCCATCCCACACAAACATTTGAACATCAAGAGCTCAGCACTAATTACCTTTCCAGACCTCTGATCCAGATGCTACCAACTGGACTCCTTTCAATCTTTTCTGCTGCAATTTATGCCTGGGACTCCAGGCTTAGGTAACCACCTGGGCTCCTAAGCTGTATGAGGGCCCTGGTTTCTCTTGTCCCTAGGTCTGGGTGACCACCATGAGTCCACCAAATGGTCCTAAATTTGTATAGGGGCTCTAGAACTGTAGGTCAATTTGCTAAGACTTCTGTGCTTTTGGTCCCTCTGGGTTCCTGGTCCCACTCTAGGCACTCCTCTACCCTCCTCCACACCTCCCCTAAGCCAACAAGTTTAGGCTGTCAGAGCCAGCTGCAGAGCTGTATAGCCCTGCTGGCAAGAGACAGGCTAGCTCCAGAGAGTTGGCTGGAGGGAAATGCAACGGATCACATTTCTTCAGCTCATGCCAAATATTATTCAGACATAACTTTTCAGACAGACACAAATTGCTCATCCAATAAACACAGAAGGGCTAATCCCAGGACAATTATCAAAGTGGGGAAAGATGAGAGAAAGGACAGTCACAGTAGGGCTTTGAGAGTGGCCAGGTATGGCTGGCCTGAGGGGAGGTGGTGAGACTTCCAGGCACTCCTGGGGTTTTCTCATTAGAGGGCCTGAAACCCAGCACCAGGCTTTGGGATTTGCTGTCATCACGACATACAAAGCCTGCGTTGGTGTATACACTTTCCTGTGGTGAACGGCAATGAAGAAATCTATGTAGGCCAGGCAGCTTTTGTGCACCGACAGACCTCACTCCCATGTGACAACTGTCAGGTGGGAGAGCTGGCTGCAATGCAAGACCCACAGCTGTGCATGCATGAAATTTGCTCAAACCTTGCTGTATTTGCAGAGTTCTCGGGGGACAATCCCTCCTTGCCTGGAACCTCTCACTTCTGGCTGACAGGTGTGAGAGCATGGTGAGCTAAGACACAGTGTCTTCTGTCCATACCAGAGGGCTGGCCAAACTGTTAAAAGTTGTTTTGCAGCCCCTTTTTTGCCAGGCCCTTCTAAATGGCCCCTTGAGCTTTCTCCCCCACGGACTCAGCCTGGAGATGAGAGAAACCAGACCTTCGCCTGAGGCCTAACCACTGGACTCCAGAGAGAGGGAGAACTAGATGAGGCCTCTGGAGACAGCCTGGGTTCTCACACTGCCTGCACCAGGCCCTGTGCCATGCCACTAGCCCTCTGAAGTGTGCCAGTGAAGAGGGTCCCCTTAGGGAGAAAGAGGCAATGACTAGATCAGGGTAAGGGCATGAAAATAATTGCCAACTTTGATATCATCAGAATATTTTGAAAATGAAAGCTGAGAGAATAAAATTCTCTAAAGGGCAAGACTATAACCTCAGATGGCAGTAAAGTGGGGATGCTATGCCCCTGGACCCTGATGGGAATAACATGCCTTCTGGCATAGGTGGTCCTGACATAATCTGGAAGGCTGAGAGGAATTCCCAGGCAGTGTAAGTGTGCTATTTGTGGTTATTACTTTTTCAATAAGGCACTGAGAAGTTAGATAACTTGGTAAAGTCACACATTTAATGACCAGAAGGCTTCAGAATTTTCATTTTTAATCTGACTCTGCTATATTGCCCTCAGGCCTATGGAGAGATATGGTGGTTTCAGAAATCAGTTTCAGAAATATCTGGTTTTGTGGGAATCCTTAGGAAGGGTGAGGTTTGGAAGTCTGTTGTCATCCCAGGCATGGGATGATATCGTCAAGGCACAATCCTCAGGCAGGTTTCCAGTGAGGACTCGTCTTTATAATTAGAGTGACTAACCCTCCCACTGTTTCCAGAACTGAGAGAGTTCTTGGTATGTGGGACTTTCAGTTTTAAAACTAGAATTGTCCTGGGCAAACCAGGACAAGTTGGTCACCTATCTGTAACAAAAGGACTGGACCCACCTGCAGCTCAGCCAAGCCTTATACTCACATGCCAGTGACCACAGAATGACATACTGATTAGGAAGATGTGCAGAGCAAAAACAACTGTGAACAGCTCTTCCCAGACACTTGGGAAAGCCAGACTGTAATCTCAGGTGGCAGCACGAAAATGGCTGCCAAGCACCTTTCCCAAGGAGGGACAAATCTTTAGATTGCAGTGGTTCTCAACCTTCCTAATGCCTCCTAATGCCACGACCCTTTAATACAGTTCTTCATGTTGTGGTGACCCCCAACCATAAAATTATTTTTGTTGCTACTTTATAGCTGTAGTTTTGCTACTGTTATGAATCATAATGTAAATATCTGATATGCAGGGTGTATTTTCATTGTTATAAAGGGGTCGCGACCCACAGGTTGAGAACTGCTGCTTTAGAGGAAGGAGTCACCCTGAGCTTGCTGGGCATGTTCATGCTCTGTCACGTATCTTTCCTGGAACTATGCCTTCTCTCTCAAGAGCTTATAAAATTTCCATGATGCTTGGTTCAATGTTAGTCTCCCTCTGGAATGTTTTAAAAATTAATTTGGCTAACCATGGCAAGCTGTTCAACAAGCCAGTTCTTAAGCCCTTTGGCCCATCACCTCTACCATTTATAGCACTCTTGTCATTTTCTCCTTCACATTACATACGGTTTAGTGCCTTGTTTTTCAAGGTGTGATCCACAGATCAACAGCATTGGTATTGCTTGAGAGCTAGTTAGAACAACAGAATCTCTCCCTTAACCTACTTTAGCAGTATCTGCATTTTAACAGCTCCTAGGTGATATACATTAAAGTCTGGCAAGCACTGGAGGGCGGGAGGCGTTCTTGTCTTATCTGAGGGCGAGGGACTCTCTTTAGCACATCTCAATCGTACACTTTCTGTGTACAAAATAGTGTGCTTTTAGGGGACAGAACTGACCAAAGGCAGTTATGAGGAAATTTGGAGCTCAGAATACTGGTTTCAGAGATAAATTAAGTACAGTAGTTCCCTCTTCTACTCAGAGATATGTTCCCAGACCCCCAATGGGTGCTTGAACACACACACACATATGTACACACACGCTGTGTTTTTGATCTGATTACCAAGACAGCTACTAAGTGACTAATGAGTACATAGTGTATACAGTGTGGATAAGCTGGACAAAGGGATGATGCACGTGCTGGGTAGGATAGGGCAGACAGATAACAAGATTTTATCATATTATTCAGAACACTGCATAGTTTAAAACTTAGGAATTGCTTATTTCTGGAATTGTTTGTTGAATATTTTTGGACCATGGCTGACCTTGGATAACTGAGACCTCAGAATGTCAAACCATGGATAAGGGGCGACTACTATATGTGGCATCTGGACTTTGCTATAAAATAAGCCTGCAGGAGCCGTAGGGAAGTTGGAGGTCCAGAAGAAGCAAACATGGCTATATGCTGATACTTTAAAGTGAAGAAAACTTGGGGAATTCTACTGTTATCTCTACTTGTGTGTACTTTTGAAACATTCCATAATAAAAATTTGAGGGCATTGTAAGAGATTACCTAGCTGCTCAAAATAAAAGTTTCCTAGCCAAGTGAAGTCAATACAAGGCACTAAAAATTTCTAAAAGAAGTTGCTCAATCCTTGTCAGAGACTTTTGAAGGATGAGTGCAGAAGGGGGAAGTTTGGAACATTCATCGTGTGCAAATGATTTTTAATTTTGCAAAAGAAAGGATGGTAGTCAGTTTTTTTTCCCCCCTGTTACTTCAAATCAACTTTAGAGGAAAAAAGGAGGCTCGACACCTGTAGCTCAAGCGGCTAAGGCGCCAGCCACATACACCTGAGCTGGCGGGTTTGAATCCAGCCTGGGCTGACCGAACAACAATGGCTGCAGCCAAAAAATAGCCGGGTATTGTGGTGGGCACCTGTAGTCCCAGCTACTTGGGAGGCAGAGGCAGGAGAATCACTTAAGCCCAGGAGTTGGAAGTTGCTGTGAGCTATGATGTAACTGCACTCTACCTAGGGCGCTAGCTTGAGCCTCTGTCTCACACACACAGGAAAACAATAGAGGAAAAAAGAAGGGGAAAACTGCCAGTCCTCATAACTTGTCTGTCCAGGGAGCCAGATATTGCACACCAGGACACATGCCTCTTGCTTTCTTATTGGCTTAATTCTCAGGCTCTTTATATATAATGGCTGTAGTGGGTTGAATAGTATACCCCCCAAATCCAGACGTATTCAAAACCTAGAATTGACCTTATTTGGAAATAAGGTCTTTGCAGATGCCATTAGTTGAGTCAAGGTGAGGTCATACTGCATTGGGGTGGGCCCTAAATCTAGTGATTGGTGTCCTTATGAGAAGAGGCGAGGAGACACCAACAGAAGGGAATCACACAGAGAGAGAAGACCACGTGAAGGTGGAGGCAGAGATTCGATAATGCAGCTGTCAACTAAGGAATGCCAAGAACCTCCAAAATCCATGAAGAGGCAAGAGAGAGAGCGTGGACCTGCTGATGTCTTGATCTTTTAGCCTCCAGATCTGGGAGAGAATACATATGTGTTGTTTTAGGCCGCTGGGTCTATGATAACTTGTTACAGGAATCCTAGCACACTAACACAATAGTCTCACTAACTCTAGGCTGGCAACTCCAGAGAAAATGAAGAGCCTTTTCCTCAACACTTGCAGCAGAGGTCCTGGGGGACTAGAGAACATTGCTCATTAGGTCCCCCTGTGCCAGGTGTTGATCCCTGAACCAATCATTGTGGCCAGAGGGATACAGTGCTCTGACTGGGCCAGATGTAAATCACCTGGCCTATGGAGAAGCCCATAGTTAGACTGTCCCCATTCACATGGGGAAGAGTAGGAGTCTCCTACCAGAAGAAATAATGAATATGAAGCAGATAAAATCAATATAAGTTGATTCTGCAAACTAGGCTCTTATTCAAGAGTAGATATTTAAAGATATAAAGAAAATGGAGATTTCTCAGAAGCAGCCATGGCAAAGTCAATCAAATATCCCTTTTTTCACAGTCACAAACTGACAGATGACAGAGCTGTATTTGAGAGTCTGTTTATCAGCAAATTGGGTCTTCAGCTAGGCTTTTAATAATCTCTGGCATGATAGTACGAGGAAAAGCAACCTTCTAAATGACTCAAGTGGAACTTTTTTTGTTTTTAGAGACAGAGTCTCACTTTCTCACCCTCGGTAGAATGCTGTGGTGTCACAGCTCACAGCAACCTTCAGCTTGTGGGCTTAGGTGATTCTCTTGCCTCAGCCTCCCAAGTAGCTGGGACTACAGGCACCTGCTACAACGCCCGACTATTTTTGTTGTTGTTGTTGTTGCTGTTTGAACCCACCACCCTTGGTATATGGGGCCGGTGTCCTACTCACTGAGCCACAGGCGCCACCCTCAAGTGAACTTTTGTCATTATAGCATGTACCCTCACCTTATTTTGAAAGAATTTTCCAGTGCATATAATACTAAGGGGACTACAGAGCCATTGTTCCCAACATAGAAGCAGAAAGAGGAAGATTCTTTTCTCCTCTACCTGGTAGCTAGGTCTCAAGCATGCAAATTGAGGACTAAAGATAGAATCTTTCTGGGGTGATACTAAGAGGCAGGGGTGATTAGAAATTACTCATGACAGCAGCAGCAGCATGGACAATCTTGAGTTCTTTTTTTTTTTGGAGACAGTCTTAGTCGCCCTGGGGTTAAGTGCTGTCATATCACAGCTCACAGTAACCTAAAACTCTTGGGCTCAAGAGATCCTCTTGCCTTAACCTTCCTAGTAGCTGGGACTATAAGTACCCACCACAATGCCCAGCAATTTTTAGAGACTGGGTCTTGCTCTTGCTCAGGCTGGTCTTGAACTCCTGAGCTCAAGCATTCTGCCTGCCTTGGCCCCCCAGAGTGCTGGGATTATAGGTGTGAGCTACCTCGCCTGGCCGGTTGAAGTGATGATATTAAGTAATCACTGGCAGTGGTAGCCATAGCAGAAAAGTGTTATAATTGACTGGTTTTTTTTAAGTCAAATCCCCCAGTTGGTACAATGACTTTATTTAAAGGATTCAGGTTAATTTATAGAGGTGTTTCCACTATTCCAGGACTTTGCCTTCACCTCTGTCTTTTTTTTTTTGTTTGTTTGTTTGAGACAGAGCCTCAAGCTGTTGCCCTAGGTAGAGTGCTGTGGCATCACAGCTCATAGCAACCTCCAACTCCTGGGCTCAAGCAAGTCTCCTGCCTCCGCCTCCCAAGTAGCTGGGACTACAGGTGCCCTCCACACTGCCTGGCTATTTTTTGGTTGCAGCTGTCATTGTTGTTTAGTGGGCCGGGCTGGATTCGAATCTGCCAGCTCAGGTGTATGTGGCTGGCGCCTTAGCCGCATGAGCCAGAGGCACTGAGCCACCTCTGTCTTTTAGTTTGACATGAAAAGGTTTGATGTAGAAGGCATGGGGGGATTTGACATGAAGGTTTGTTGTAGACGGCATTAATAAAAGTGTGATATTTTGAACTATGGAGATGATGGTCCTGCTCTGTTCTGTTGCTCAGACCCCAGTTGACATGCTGCATTCAGTTCATAGGCCCTGTTGAATGCCCAAGTAGTCAAAGCCTGATCAAAGACGAATGATCAGGACAGGGAAGGCACTCGACCATGAAGCATGAAGAACAGTAGAAATGACAGGTGTTGGTCAACCAAGAGAAGAGTTCTCTTCAGGTTGTGCAAAGGCACATGACTGATCTTTTTAAATAACTGAAAGACTATCAGGTGGAAGAGGAGTCAGTTCATTTTCTGTCTCTAAGTAGACCTGGTATCACTGATGGAAGCTACAGACATAGATTTTAGCTTAATACAGATGCTTCTTTACTTACGATGGGATTTCATGCTGAAAAACCCAACTGTAAGCTAAAAATGCATTTAAAACATCTAACCTACAGAAAATCATAGCTTAACCTAGCCTACCTTATACATCCTCAGAACATTTACATTAACCTACGGTTGGGCAAAATCATCTAATACAAAGCCTATCTTATTGTTGCAGTTTCGCCGGGGCTGGGTTTGAACCTACTACTGTTCAAACAGTACTGGGGCTGGCACTCTACTCACTGAGCCAGAGGTGCCATCCAAAAAGGATGTCTTATAAGGAAGTGTTGATGTTTGCATATCACTGGCCTGGGAAATGATCAGCGTTCAAACAATGAAGTATGGTTTCTACAGATTTATAACACTTTATACCATTGTAAAGTTGAAAAATCATAAATAAAACCATGGCAATTTGGGGACTGTCTAGGAAGGCTTAATAGTTTGGCCAGTGATATTTACAATGGAGTAGGCTACCTCATGATATAGTGAGCTCCCTCTCACTCAAAGTGTGCAGGTAAAGCTGGATGAAGTCTCAGAGAGTATCCTGTGTGTGAAAATCCCTCCCTGGATGAAGGTGGGATGGTGTCCTTCCCTATTCCCCCTAATCCTGAAGTCTGACCAAGTTCAAGTCTATCAGGCAGGTTGGAAAGAGTATAAAAATGGAGGTGAATAGACCAAATTGTGAGTTATTTGGGAGTACAAATCTCAGTTACTGTACTAGCTCCAGAAAAAAAAATTTTTTTCAAGGACTGCATTATTTCCAATTCTTCACTCCTTCTCTTCAGTCCTCTTGCCATATGACTTTGAAGTTCTTCCCACCAGAGACAAAATGCATTTTCCTGCCCCACTAATATATCATGTCAGCCAATCAACTTGTTTTGGCTGACAGAATGTGGACGGAAGTGAGCATTCCAACCATAGGCCTTACAAGGCATCGGGGGTTTTTTTTTTGTCTGCCCATCTTGTGCTTCTGCCATTACCATGTGAAAAACATGCCCTTGGTAGGTACCACAGAATGGAGACACATGGAATAGACTCACTAGCCACTTAGAGATATATAGCCTTAAGCAGAGCTGCCCCCAGACAACCTGTGGATATGCATGAGAGAAATAAATGCTTTACTATTTATATGGCCCTTAGATTTGGTGAGGGCCATATAAATTATTTACTTATTTACTAAGCTGCATTATTATGGAAATAACTAAGACAGAAAGATAGCCCAACAGACTTACAGATAGTGCATTGAAAGCAGTTCTAAGGCATCTTTGACCTTTCTAAGATCGGAGGAAGCAGTACTTGGGAAGATTACAACTGGGCACTCAGAACAAGTATGGACAGCTGTTTATTTGTGTAGTGATGAATTAAAGATGGTCACAAATTCTTTGGCATATCTCTTATCAATATGTGGAATCTATTTCCTCTCCCCTTGAATCTGGGTTGGTTCTGTGGCTTATGCTGACCAATAGAATGTGGCAAATATATCATTGTATAACTTCCAAGATTTAGCCTTAAGAAATCTTCTGTTCCCTCCTATGCATTTAGTATATTCCTGCTTAGAACCCAGTGGCCATGCTACACATATCAAGAAGGCCAGGCAGCCATGTGGAGGCCTACATGGAAGAGAACTGAGCCATTTGACTAAAAGTTCCAGCTGAGCCCCCAGCTGGCAACCAGCACAACTCTCAGCCATGTGAGGTCATTTGTAGCTCCAGATATTCCATCACCCCCGCCAACACTATATAAAGCAGAAAATCATACGGTAATACACAGAATTGTAATAAATTATTGTTGTTTTAAGAAATTCATTTTCAGGTAGGGTTTCTAAATTATAATAAATCAGGAATTGGTAAACTTTTTCCATAAAAGACTAGATAGTAAATATTTTAGGCTTTGCAGGCCAGATGGTCTCTGTTGCAACTACTTAATTCTGCTAGTGTAGCATGAAAGCAACCACAGACAATACATAAACAAAATAACATGGCTGAGTTTTAATTTAATTTTTTTTTAGACAAAGTCTCACTTTGTTGCCCTTGGTAGAGTGCTGTGACGTCGTAGCTCATAGCAACCTCAAACTCTTGGACTCAAGCAATTCTCTTGGCTTAGCCTCCTGAGTAGCTGAGACTACAGGTGCCCACTAAAACACCCATCTGGTCTCAAACCCCTGGGCTCAGGCAATCCACCCACCTCAGCCTCCCAGAGTGTTAGGATTACAGGCATGAGCCACCATGCTTGGCCATCATGGCTGAATTTAAAAAATTTTTTATTTACAAAAATAGGCAGTGTAGGCCAGGCTCGGTGGCTCATGCCTGTAATCCTAGCTCTCTGGGAGGCCAAGCTGGGTGGATTCCTTGAGCTCAGGAGTTTGAGACCAGCCTGAGCAAGAACAAGACCCTGTCTCTACTAAAAATAGAAATACAAATCAGGTGTGGTGTGCCCCTGTAGTCCCAGCCACTAGGGAGGCTGAGATAAAGAGGATCTCTTGAACTCAGGAATTTGAGGTTGCTGTGAGCTATGATGCTGCAGCACTCTATCACAGATGACAGGGTGAGATTCTGTCTCAAAAAAAACCCAAAAACCAAAAAACAAAAACGTGGTGGGCCAGATTTGGCTGATGGGACCTGCTTTGCCAATTCCTACAATAGATAATTGAAACAGAAATTGGCATAGTGTTGAATTTGGGACCAGGAAGCTAGCAAAGTCCTGTAGAGTAATGAGGACAGTAGGGAAAAGGACAGAAGGGAAATTGTTACTGGGACCTAAGTTACATGTTGGTAACAAGCAGTAACATGGAGAAGAGAAAATGAACCATTTGAAATTGTAGCCTTGGTATGGAGATTCCAGACACAATGTTCAATGTTTAAACTAACTCCCTTTAGTTGCATATGAAAAAGTACTTTAGCTGCCTATGAACAGGCATAGGAAGAAAAAAGTATTTTGTTTCAAGCAAAAAAAAAAAAAAATTTTTTTTTTGAGACAGAGCCTCAAGCTGTTGCCCTGGGTAGAGTGCCATGGCATCACAGCTCACAGCAACCTCCAACTCCTGGGCTCAAGCGAGTCTCCTGCCGCAGCCGCCCAAGTAGCTGGGACCACAGGCGCCTGCCACAACACCCTGCTATTTTTTGGTTGCAGCCGTCATTGTTGTTTGGTGGGCCAGGGCTGGATTCAAACTTGCCACCTTAGGTGTATGTGGCTGGCGCCCTAGCCATCTGAGCCACAGGCAACAAGCCATTTCAAGCAAAATTTAAAGGAACTGCAGAGGGTACAGAACATTCTCTATAGCCAGCAGAAGATGCTCAGAGTAAATTAAAACCTAGCCCTTCCTGGTAAAACATAGCCTTGAGGTCAAGCTTGTGGCTGTAAGACTCGGTTGAGAACTCAGAAAGATCTAAAGCCATGCTTCTTAAACCTCTTATCTAAACGAAAGTGTTTCTAAGAATCTTCAGTGTTTGTCCTCTACCACCCCTTTCACAGCCTAAAGGAAGCAAGAGCTTCAGATTTGGGGGTATAATTTTTATCTAAAGGAGTAAAACTCAATAAAATTCATAGAAGTTTTTTTCTTCCATAAAAGAATTATACCAGCATAAACACCAGTGGCTTGAACTAAAATAGATAAAGGCAGTTGAAAATGAAAAGAGGATACTGGACACCCAGTGAAGCATCTTGAACAAGTTACTGGGCTACGAACAAAGGCTATTTCTTTTGGAAAAGAGGAGTGACTCAAAGAATGAAGCCAAGACCCCAAAGGGTAGATGTCCACAGAGAATTACATTACTTGCCCCCAGCGAAGGGGGAATTGGCAACAAGTGCATGATTACTTCTCAGGTTTGCTAATGACTATTATGTACCTCTTAAAACAATGTTTTTTAATTTTTTTCCCTTTCCTCTCCTATGTCTTAAATCATTAAGCAATATTATGTGCCTTTTATTAATCTTCTTTCTAAATGGGAGTATCTATTGTGGTTTTGCTCACCTTGTCTTTCCATTATATGTTGGATGTATAGGGGAACAAACTTAAAGAGAAGTTGCAAGTTTAGTACAAATAATTTTCTGGACTGTAGTCATGTATTGCTTAACCATGGGGATACTTTCTGAGAAATGCGTCATTTATTGATTTTATCATTGTGCAATCATCACGGAGTGTACTTACTTAAGCCTAGATGGTATAGGCTATTACACACATTAGCAACAGCCTGTGGCTTTTAGGCTATAAAGGTGTACAGTAGGTTATTGTACTGAATCCTACAGCCAATTGTAATATAATGGTAAATATTTGTGTATCTGAACATATCTAAATATAGAGAAGGTATAATTGTCATTTCCTTTTATTTTCCTTCAATTGGGATAAGAACAGTTCCTCTGTCTTTCCCTGACTATGGTGATCTTGACTTTTTTCTTTTTTTTTTTTTTTTATACAGAGTATCACTATGTTGCCCTCAGTGGGTGCCCTGGCATCATAGCTCACAGCAACCTCAAACTCTTGGGCTTAAGTGATTCTCTTGCCTCAGCTTCCCAAGTAGCTGGGATTACAGGTGCCTGCTACAATGCTCGGCTATTTTGTTGTTGTTGTTCTAGTTGTCTTTGTTATTTAGTAGGCCCTGGCGGGGTTCAGTGTATGTGGCCAGTGCCCTAATCACTGAGTTACAAGTGCCAAGCCTGATCCAGACATTTTGGAAGACTTTGAGATGGTTATTTTATAGAATGTCTCATGATGTGAATTTCTCTAATGTTTGTGCTTCGAAATTATGGTTAATAATAAAAATATGGTTACTTACCAAATTCCATTTATTTCCTTATACTACTATGAACTCATGGTTTCCTATTTTGTTTAAGTGCTCATAGATTGTTTCTTTCAGTATTTATTTTCATTCTCAAATTGTTCTATATTTGGCCAGCATAGAATTTGGAGCCTCTTTAAACTGATTTCTGTGTCCTTTTTACTTAACCTTATCATTCTTTGATCTCTTCCTTACTTTCTGGCACAAGATTTTCTAGGCTTATCTTGTAATATTCCTGGTCCTTCCCTAGAATTATCTATGTCCTTTTATTGGAGAATGACATTTATTTTTTTTTGAGACAGAGCCTCAAGCTATCCCCCTGGGGAGAGTGCTCTGGCATCATAGCTCACAGCAACCTCCAACTCCTGGGCTCAAGCGAATCTTCTGCCTCCACCTCCCAAGTAGCTGGGACCACAGGTGCCCGCCACAATGCCCGGCTATTTTTTGGTTGCAGCTGTCATTGTTAGGCGGGCACGGTTAGATTCGAACCTGCCACCTTAGGTGTATGTGGCTGGCGCCTTAGCCGCTTGAGCCACAGGCACCACGCAGAGAATGACATTTAGAAACCAAGATTTGGGTGTTAGATGTACACATGTAACATGTGCAAATTTCTGCTCCCAGACACAAACACACACACACACACACACAACATTCACATCTAAATTTATTTATCTCTATATTGAAAACCATGAATTCACATCAATTGCTCAAATGCAAACAAAGTATCAAAGGGTTCATTTTACTTTTCTTCCTGTCCATACTTCTAACTCCCTTCTCTGACAGCCAGTAATGTGGGTTAACTCTCATTATCTATATAGAGAGAATTATTATTTTGTTTTTTTGAGACAGAGTCTCACTATGTCATCCTTGGTAGAGTGTGGTGAAGTCACAGCATACAGCAACCTTAAATTCTTGGGCTTAAGTGATTCTCTTGCCTCAGCCTCCCATGTAGCTGGGACTACAGGCACCCACCACAACACCGGGCTACTTTTTTTGTTGTAGTTGTCATTGTTGTTTACTGGTCTGGGCCGTGTTCGAACCCGCCAGCCTCAGTGCATGTGGCTGGCGGTCATAACCACTGTGCTACGGGCACCAAGCCAGAGTTACTTTTTAATCATCCTTACTGTATTTAACATGTTATCTTCTTGACCCATTTTGGCTCCATACCCTGTATTGGGCCACTTTATTTTACAGGAGTCCTCCTACCAGGCTCAGATCCCGATAACTCCATGGATGTCCTTCTTCCTCTGCCTGGGCTATGATATTCTGTGGTTGGCTGCTCCCCCAACCCCACCTACTTCTCATTCTGGTTGGGCTTTGACACCCTATGTTGTCTGACTTCCTGCCTTGCTCAATCCTATGTAGTGGTTTTTGGACTAAATTGCTCAGGAAGAAAAAGAGGAAGAAGAAGAACTTATTTTATAATCCCTAGGTCTCTGAACCTGAGGAATCCTGCCTGGACCTGATTGAGCTGATGAGATTCTGGACCTTAAGTTGTAATTAGAAGAGTCTTTGGGGAGACCTTGGGAAGAAATTAGCGTATTTTACCTGTGAGAAGAATCTAAATAATCTGTAGCCACAGTGGATTAAAGATGCCTGCCAATTCTTTGCCCCTCCTACCATCAAGAGAGGCAGTCTATTTTTATTCCTCTTGAATCTGGATTGCCCTTGACTTGTTTTAACTAAAAGAATCCCCGGAGAAGTGATGCTTAAGGGTGGGCATTAAGGATGTGTATTACCTTATTGTGATTTTGAAATGTTCCTTTCTGGAAAGCTTCCTCTGGTTTATGAGGAAACCAAAATAGCCACATGGAGAGGCCTTTGTGGCAAGGTCTGCGTGACCCATAGCTCATTCTGAGCTTCCTGACCCCCTGGCCAGCACCAACCGCCAGCCATGAGAGTGAGGCTTTATAGAGCTTCCAACTGTGCTGGTGCCCTAGCTGACAGCAGGTGAGGCAGAACTGCCCAGACAACTGCAAGGCTGTGAGAAATTGTTAACTGTCAAACCTTGGTAAGATGCTGAGTTTTGGGTGGGGTGTTATGCTGTGATAGATAACTGAAATAACGGCCTACCATGTGCCAGGCAATGTTCTATGCCCTTCTTCCTGATCTATGAGGGTGAGAATAGAAATGTAAACTGTCAGTTTACATTTCAGAAGAGGGCACTGTGGGAAGGCAGAGAAAAGGCCACTAACCTGTGAAAGGCAAGCTGCAGGGAGAAGAAGAGAGGTGGTGATTCTGGGCAGGTGAGCATTGGATGGGCTAACTGCCAAACCTACGTGCCAGCTTTTGGCCAGTCTGCACTTCAACTTCCTCTTCCAGGTATCTCACCTGACAAGACCAAATTTTCACCTGACAAAATAGGGCATGGAGTGAGGGCCATAGGGAAGAAGGTTGCCTGGGTCTGTCTATCTATTCTCTAATACAGTGGTTCTCAACCTTCCTAATGTCGCTACCCTTTAACACAGTTCCTGTGGATCGTGGCCCACAGGTTGAGAACCGCTGCTTAACATCAGTGCAGCTGAACAATGCTGTCCTGAGGGTTTCTAGACATTCTGGGCCGTGTTGAAGCAAGACCTTTAGCAATTCTAGGCACCTCTGGCTCAGGAGCTGGTGAGACTGTTGCTCAGGCCTCAGTGGACTCTGCATGATCCTGAGGGATGATAGGCAATTAGCAAGTGTTGGGTTTTGGTTTGTTTTCATTGATTTCTAGCCCCAGAGGGTCCTGGGACAGGTCTGTAACCCCCATCTTCCCCTTAATCCTGTCTCCTGGACACGTTTCTATGTGCAGACACATCTGCATTTCCTCTCCCATTTTCAGATGGACTAATCTGACCCACCCTCACTCATTGGCTGGGCAGAATTTTCACCCTAGACCTGGACTGTTGGGGTCAGCTTCACCATTACCAACACCTTGGAGAACAACTCTTTACTTTGTGTTCTAAAATAACTTAGAAATAATTTCTTCCCTCTCCCCTGCCCATACATCAAGATAGTCATAAGTATTCAATTACAAAGTATTTTAATAAATATGTATTCAGTGCCAACCATCAAAAATTTTTTGCCTTTGTGGAGTTGAGGGAGACAATAAATACATTATGTAGGGTGGTTTGACACCCATTCTGAAAAAAATTAAGCAGGTGAAGCAGATTTGAGTAGGAGATTATCCTCCATAAAGGAGTCTGAGAAAATCTCTCTCTTATGGTGACATTTGGGGGATCTTAATGAAATATTGGGGAAGAATGTTTCAGGCTAAGTGAACAGCAAGTAAAAAGACCCTGAGATGGGAAGAAATACAGCAAATTCAAGGAATTAGCACTTAGGCTAGTATGGCTAAAGCAGGTCCAGCATGGTAGACTGTCATAAATGGTGATAGACAGAGATAGGAACCAGAGTAGAAGGGCTTCTATGGACCACTTAGTAGGCTGCCATATAACCCAGGCTCAGCTGATAGTGGCTTGGTGACTTTTGATCTTTTGAAGGGAGCACTGACAAGACTTGCTGAGGGACTGGAGACGGCATTTAAGAGTAAGAGAGGTACATCAAGGATACCTTTTAGGTTTGGGGGAACTTGATGAATAGTGGTACCATGCTCTAAGGGAGGTAATTTTGGGAGTGGAGTGTAAGGAGTGGCTTGTTGTGGGCAGGATGTGCTGATTTTTTAATTTTTTTTTTTTTTTTTTTGAGACAGAGCCTCAAGCTGTCCCCCTGGGTAGAGTGCCGTGGCATTACAGCTCACAGCAACCTCCAACTTCCTGGGCTCAAGCGAGTCTCTTGCCTCTGCCTCCCAAGTAGCTGGGA